>JAXFYN010001384.1:0-31655 GCA_036172215.1 Camellia granthamiana | reverse complement strand
TTTTTCCGCGTCGCACTGTTTGGTGCAGTTTATCGCTCGTGCTATTTTGCGCGTCGCCCTGTTTCCTGCAGTTAATCACTCGCGCTATTTTGCGCGTTGCACTGTTTTGTGCAGTTTATCACTCGGGCTATTTTGCCCGTTGCACAGTTTTGTGCAGATTATCACTCCTGCCATTTTGCGCGTCGCATTGTTTTGTGTGGAGTTGACACTCGCGCTATTTTGCGCGTTGGCCACTGTTTTGTGCAGTTTATCACTCAGGCTATTTTGCGCGTAGCACTGTTTTGTGCAGTTGACACTCGCACTATTTTGCGCGTCGCACTGTTTTGGGCAGTTCACACTCGTGCTATTTTGCGCGTCACACTGTTTGGTGCAGTTTATCATTCGTGCTATTTTGCGCATCGCACTGTTTCGTGCAGTTAGTCACTGACATTATTTTGCGCGTCGCACTATTTTGTGTAGTCGACACTTGCGCTATTTTGCGCGTCGCACTGTTTTGTGTGGTTGACACTTGTGCTATTTGGCGCATCGCACTGTTTTGTGCTCTTTATCACTCCTGCAATTTCGCATTGTCGCACTGTTTTGTGCAGTTGACACTCGCGCTATTTTGCGCCTCGCACTGTTTTGTGCAGTTCACACTCGTGCTGTTTTGCGCGTCGCACTGTTTGGTGCAGTTTATCGCTCGCGCTATTTTGCGCGTCGCCCCTGTTTCCTGCAGTTAATCACTCGCGCTATTTTGCGCGTTGCACTGTTTTGTGCAGTTTATCACTCGGGCTATTTTGCCCGTTGCACAGTTTTGTGCAGATTATCACTCCTGCTATTTTGCGCGTCGCACTGTTTTGTGGAGTTGACACTCGCGCTATTTTGCACGTTGCACTGTTTTGTACAGTTTATCACTCGGGCTATTTTGCGCGTAGCACTGTTTTGTGCAGTTGACACTCGCACTATTTTGCGCGTCGCACTGTTTTGGGCAGTTCACACTCGTGCTATTTTGCGCGTCACACTGTTTGGTGCAGTTTATCATTCGTGCTATTTTGCGCATCGCACTGTTTCGTGCAGTTAATCACTGACGTTATTTTGCGCGTCGCACTGTTTTGTGTAGTCGACACTCGCGCTATTTTGCGCGTCGCACTGTTTTGTGTGGTTGACACTCGTGCTATTTGGCGCATCGCACTGTTTTGTGCTCTTTATCACTCCTGCAATTTCGCTTGTCGCACTGTTTTGTGCAGTTGACACTCGCGCTATTTTGCGCCTCGCACTGTTTTGTGCAGTTCACACTCGTGCTGTTTTGCGCGTCGCACTGTTTGGTGCAGTTTATCGCTCGCGCTATTTTGCGGGTCGCCCTGTTTCGTGCAGTTAATCACTCGCGCTATTTTGCGCGTTGCACTGTTTTGTGCAGTTTAGCACTCGGGCTATTTTGCGCGTGGCACAGTTTTGTGTAGTTTATCACTAGCGCTATTTTGTGCGTCGCACTGTTTTTTGCAGTTTATCACTCGCGCTATTTTGCGCGTCGCACTATTTTGTGCAGTTTATCACTCGGGCTATTTTGCCCGTTGCACAGTTTTGTGCAGATTGTCACTCGCACTATTTTGCGCGTCGCACTATTTTCTGCAGTTTATCACCCCTGCTATTTTGCGCGTCGCACTGTTTTGTGCAGTTGACACTCGTGCTATTTTGCGCATCCCACTGTTTTGGGCAGTTCACACTCGTGCTATTTTGCGCGTCACACTGTTTGGTGCAGTTTATCATTCGAGCTATTTTGCGCGTCGCACTGTTTCGTGCAGTTAATCACTCGCGCTATTTTGCGCGTCGCACTGTTTTGTGCAGTTGACACTCGCGCTATTTTGCGCGTCACACTATTTTGTGCAGTTTATCACTCGCGCTATTTTGCGCGTCGCACTGTTTTGTGTAGTTTCACCCTCACCGCTATTTTGTGCGTTGCACTGTTTGGTGCAGTTTATCACTCACGCTATTTTGCGCGTCGCACTGTTTTGTGCAGTTCACACTCGTCCTATTTTGCGCGTCACACTGTTTGGTGTATTTTATCATTCGTGCAATTATGCGCGTCGCACTGTTTCGTGCAGTTAATCACTCGCGTTATTTTGCGCATCGCACTGTTTTGTGTAGTTTATCACTCGCAGCGATTTTGCGCGTCGCACTGTTTTGTGCAGGTTGACGCTCGTGCTATTTTGCACGTCGCACTGTTTTGTGCAGTTTATCACTCGCGCTATTTTGCGTGTCGCACTGTTTTGTGCAGTTGACAGTCGCGCTATTTTGCGAGTCGCACTGTTTTGTGCAGTTTATCACTGGCAGCAATTTTGCGCGTCGCACTGTTTTGTGCAGTTTATCACTCGCGCTATTTTGCGCGTCGCACTGTTTTGTGCAGTTTATCACTCGCGCTATTTTGCGCGTCGCACTGTTTGGTGCAGTTCACCCTCCTGCTATTTTGTGCGTTGCACTGTTTTGTGCAGTTTATCACTCACGCTATTTTGCGCGTCGCACTGTTTTGTGCAGTTTATCACTCCCTGCTATTTTGCGCGTCGCACTGTTTTATGAGTTGACACTCGCGCTATTTTGCGCGTTCGCACTGTTTTGTGCGCTTGACACTCACGCTATTTTGCGCGTCGCACTATTTTGAGCAGTTCACAACTCGTGCTATTTTGCGCGTCACACTGTTTGGTGCAGTTTATCAGCAGTGCTATTTGCGCGTCGCACTGTTTTGTGCAGTTAATCACTCGCGCTATTTTGCGCGTCGCACTGTTTTGTGCAAGTTTATCACTCGCGCTATTTTGCGCCTCGCACTGTTTTGTGCAGTTCACCGTCCCGCTAATTTGTGCGTTGCACTGTTTTGTGCAGTTTATCACTCACGTATTTTGCGCGCCGCAACTGTTTTGTGCACATCACACTCGCGCTATTTTGCGCGTCGCACTGTTTTGTGTGGTTGACACTCGCGCTATTTTGCGCATCGCACTGTTTTGTGCAGTTTATCACTCCCGCTATTTCGCTTGTCGCACTGTTTTGTGGAGTTGATACTCGCGCTATTTTGCGCGTCGCACTGTTTTGTGCGGTTGACACTCGCGCTATTTTGCGCGTCGCACTATTTTGGGCAGTTCACACTCGTGCTATTTTGCGCGTCACACTGTTTGGTGCAGTTTATCAATAGTGCTATTTTGCGCGTCGCACTGTTTTGTGCAGTTAATCAACTCGCGCTATTTTGCGCGTCGCACTGTTTTGTGCAGTTTATCACTCGCGCTATTTTGCGCATCGCACTGTTTTGTGCAGTTCACCGTCCCGCTATTTTGTGCGTTGCTCTGTTTTGTGCAGTTTATCACTCACGCTATTTTGCGCGCCGCACTGTTTTGTGCACATCACACTCGCGCTATTTTTGCGCGTCGCACTGTTTTGTGTGGTTGACACTCGCGCTATTTTGCGCATCGCACTGTTTTGTGCAGTTTATCACTCCCGCTATTTTGCTTGTCGCACTGTTTTGTGCAGTTGACACTCGCGCTATTTTACCGCGTCGCCCTGTTTTGTGCAGTCACACTCGTGCTGTTTGCGCGTCGCACTGTTTGGTGCAGTTTATCGCTCGCGCTATTTTGCGCGTCGCCTTGTTTCGTGCAGTTTATCACCCCGCGCTATTTTGCGCGTTGCACTGTTTGTGCAGTTTAGCACTCGGGCTATTTTGAGCGTTGGTCACAGTTTTGTGTAGTTTATCCCTTGCGCTATTTTGCGCGTCGCACTGTTTTGTGTAGTTTATCACTCACGCTATTTTGCGCGTCGCACTATTTTTGTGCAGTTCACCCCTCACCCAATTTGCGCGTCGAACTGTTTTGTGCAGTTTATCACTCGCGCTATTTTGCGCGTCGCACTGTTTTGTGCAGTTCACACTCCTGCTGTTTTGCGTGTCGCACTGTTTGGTGCGGTTTATCGCTCGCGCTATTTTGCGCGTCGCCCTGTTTCGTGCAGTTAATCACTCGCGCTATTTTGCGTGTTGTACTGTTTTGTGCAGTTTATCACTCGGCCTATTTTGCCCGTTGCACAGTTTTGTGCAGATTGTCCACTCGCACTATTTTGCGCGTCGCACTATTTTCTGCAGTTTATCACCCCTGCTATTTTGCGCATCGCACTATTTTGTACAATTGACACTCCTGCTATTTTGCGCATCCCACTATTTTGGGCAGTTCACACTCGTGCTATTTTGCGCGTCACACTGTTTGTGTGCAGTTTATCATTCGGGCTATTTTGCGCGTCGCACTGTTTCGTGCAGTAAATCACTCGCGCTATTTTGCGCGTCGCACTGTTTTGTGCAGTTGACACTCGCGCTATTTTGCGTGTCGCACTGTTTTGTGCAGTTTATCACTCGCACTATTTTGCGCGTCGCACTGTTTTGTGCAGTTCACCCTCCCGCTATTTTGTGCGTTGCACTGTTTGGTGCAGTTTATCACTCATGCTATTTTGCGCGTCGCACTGTTTTGTGCAATTCACACTCGTGCTATTTTGCGCGGCACACTGTTTGGTGTATTTTATCATTCGTGCTATTTTGCGCGTCGCACTGTTTCGTGCAGTTAATCACTCGCGTTATTTTGCGCATCGCACTGTTTTGTGCAGTTTATCACTCGCGCTATTTTGCGTGTCGCACTGTTTTGTGCGTTGACACTCGTGCTATTTTGCGCGTCGCACTGTTTTGTGCAGTTTATCACTCGCGCTATTTTTGCGCGTCGCACTGTTTTGTGCAGTTGACACTCGCACTATTTTGCGAGTCGCACTGTTTTTGTGCAGTTTATCACTGGCGCTATTTTGCGCGTCGCATTGTTTTGTGCAGTTTATCACTCGCGCTATTTTGCGCGTCGCACTATTTTGTGCAGTTCACCCTCCTGCTATTTTGTGCGTTACACTGTTTTGTGCAGTTTATCACTCATGCTATTTTGCGTGTCGCACTGTTTTGTGCAGTTCACGCTCGTGCTATTTTGCGTGTCACACTGTTTGGTGTATTTTATCGTTCGTACCTATTTTGCGCGTCGCACTGTTTCGTGCAGTTAACACTCGCGCTATTTTGCGTGTCACACTATTTTGTGCAGTTTATCACTCCTGCTATTTTGCACGTTGCACTGTTTTGTGGAGTTGACACTATCGCTATTTTGCGCGTCGCACTGTTTTGTGGTGTTGACACTCGCGGCTATTTTGCGGGTCGCACTGTTTTGTGCAGTTGACACTCGCACTATTTTGCGCGTCGCACTGTTTTGGATAGTTCACACTCGTGCTATTTTGCGCGTCACACTGTTTGGTGTAGTTTATCATTCATGTTATTTTGCGCGTCGCACTGTTTCGTGCAGTTAATTACCCGCGCTATATTTTGCGCGTCGCACTGTTTTGTGCAGTTGACACTCGCGCTATTTTGCGCGTCGCACTGTTTTGTGCAATTGACACTCGCGCTATTTTGCGCGTCGCACTCGCTATTTTGCGCGTCGCACTGTTTTGTGCAGGTGACACTCGCGCTATTTTGCGCGTCGCATTGTGTTGTGCAGTTTATCGCTCGCCGGCTATTTTGCGCGTCGCACTGTTTTGTGCAGTTCACCCTCACGCTATTTTTGTTCGTTCGCACAGTTTTGTGCAGTTTATCACTTGCACTGTTTTGCGCATCGCACTGTTTGGTGCAGTTTGTCACTCACGCTATTTTGCGCATCGCGCTGTTTCGTGCTGTTAATCACTCGCGCTATTTTTCGCGTCGCATTGTTTTGTGCAGTTTATCACTCGCTCTATTTTGCGCGTCGCACTGTTTTGTGTGGTTGACTCTCGTGCTATTTTGCGCATCGCACTGTTTTTGTGCAGTTGACACTCGTGCTGTTTTGCGCGTCGCACTGTTTGGTGCAGTTTATCGCTCGCTATTTTGCGCGTCGCCCTGTTTCATGCAGTTAATCACTCGCGCTATTTTGTGCGTTGCACTGTTTTGTGCAGTTTGGCACTCGGGCTATTGTTCGCATGGGCACAGTTTTGTGTAGTTTATTACTCGCGCTATTTTGCGCATCACACTGTTTTGTGCAGTTTATCACTCACCGCTATTTTGCGCGTCGCCACTGTTTTGTGCAGTTCACCCACACGCCTATTTTGCACGTCGCACTGTTTTGTGCAGTTTCTCACTCGCGCTGTTTTTGCACGTCGCACTTTTTGTGCAGTTCAAACTCGTGCTGTTTTGCATGTCGCACCGTTTGGTGCAGTTTATCGCTCACGCCATTTTGCGCGTCGCCCTGTTTCGTGCAGTTAATCACTCGCGCTGTGTTGCGCGGTGCACTGTTTTGTGCTGTTTATCACTCGGCCTATTTTGCGCGTTGCACAGTTTTGTGCAGATTATCACTCGTACTATTTTGCCCATCACACTATTTTGTGCAGTTTATCACTCCTGCTATTTTGCCCGTCACACTGTTTGGTGTATTTTATCATTCGTGCTATTTTGCGCGTCGCACTGTTTTGTGTAATTAATCACTCGCGCTATTTTGCGCGTCGCACTGTTTTGTGCAGTTTATCACTCACGCTATTTTGCGCGTTCGCACTGTTTTGTGCAGTTGACACTCGCGCTATTTTGTGAGTCGCACTGTTCTTCTGCAGTTTATCACTGGCGCTATTCTGCGCGTCGCACTGTTTTGTGCAGTTTATCACTCGCGCTATTTTGCACGTCGCACTGTTTTGTGCAGTTCACACTCGTGCCAGTTTTGCGCGTCGCACTGTTTGGTGCAGTTTATCGCTCGCGCTATTTTGCACGTCGCCCTGTTTCGTGCAGTTAATCCCTCGCGCTATTTTGCGCGTTGCACTATTTTGTGCAGTTTATCACTCGAGCTATTTTGCCCGTTGCACAGTTTTGTGCAGATTATCACTCGCGCTATTTTACGCGTCGCACTATTTTGTGCAGTTCACCCTCCGCTATTTTGTGCGTTGCACTATTTCGTGCAGTTTATCACACATGCTATTTTGCGCGACGCAACTGTTTTGTGCAGTTCACACTCGTGCTATTTTGCGCATCACACTGTTTGGTGTATTTTATCATTCGTGCTATTTTGCGCGTCGTACTATTTCGTGCAGTTAATCACTCGCACTATTTTGTGCATCGCACTGTTTTGTGCAGTTTATCACTCGCGCTAAGTTGTGCGTCGCACTGTTTTGTGCAGTTGATACTCGCGCTATTTTGCGCGTCGCTCTGTTTTGTGCAGTTTATCACTCGCGCTATTTTGCGCGTCGCACTGTTTTGTGTGGTTGACACTCGCGCTATTTTGCGCTTCGCACTGTTTTGTGCAGTTTATCACTCCCGCTATTTCGCTTGTTGCACTGTTTTGTGCAGTTGACACTCGCGCTATTTTGCGCGCGCACTGTTTTTATGCAGTTCACACCTCGTGCTGTTTTGTGTGTCGCACTATTTGGTGCAGTTTATCGCTCGCGCTATTTTCCGCGTCGCCTTGTTTCGTGCAGTTAATCACTCGTGCTATTTTGCGCGTTGCACTGTTTTGTGCAGTTTAGCACTCGGGCTATTTTGCGCGTGGCACAGTTTTGTGTAGTTCAACACTCGCGCTATTTTGCGCGTGGCACTGTTTTGTGCAGTTTATCACTCGAGCTATTTTGCATGTCGCACTGTTTTGTGCAGTTTATCACTCGCGCTATTTTGCGCGTCGCACTGTTTTGTGCAGTTCACCCTCATGCTATTTTGTGCGTTGCACTATTTTGTGCAGTTTATCACTCGCGTTATTTTGCGTGATGCACTGTTTTGTGCAGTTCACACTCTTGATGTTTTGTGCGTCGCACTATTTGGTGCAGTTTATCGCTCGCCGCTATTTTGCGCGTCGCCCTGTTTTGTGCAGTTAATCCCTCGCGCTATTTTGCGCGTTGCACTGTTTTGTGCAGTTTATCACTCGGGCTATTTTGCCCGTTGCACAGTTTTGTGCAAATTATCACTCGCACTATTTTGCGCGTCGTACTGTTTTGTGCAGTTTATCACTCCTTTTATTTTGCACGTCGCACTGTTTTTGTGGAGTTGACACTCGCTCTATTTTGTGCGTCGCACTGTTCTGTGCAGCTGACACTCGCGCTATTTTGCGCGTCGCACTATTTTGGGCAGTTCACACTGGTGCTATTTTGCGCGTCAAACTGTTTGGTGTATTTTATCATTCGTGCTATTTTGCGTGTCGCGCAGTTTTGTGCAGTTAATCACTCGCGCTATTTCGCGCGTCGCACTGTTTTGTGCAGTTTATTACTCGCGCTATTTTGCGCGTCGCACTGTTTTGTGCAGTTGACACTCGCGCTATTTTCCGCGTCGCTCTGTTTTGTGCTGTTTATCACTCGCTCCATTTTGCGCTTCGCACTGTTTTGTGCAGTTTGTCACTCGCGGTATTTTGCGCGTCGCACTGTTTTGTGCAGTTCACCCTCCCGCTATTTTGTGCGTTGCACTGTTTTGTGCAGTTTATCACTCACGCTATTTTGCGCGTCGCACTGTTTTGTGCAGTTCACCCTCCCGCTATTTTGCGCTGTGGCACTGTTTTTGTACAGTTTCTCACTCGCGCTATTTTGCACGTCGCACTGTTTTGTGCAGTTCACAATCGCGCTATTTTGCGTGTCGCACTGTTTTGTGTGGTTGACACTACGCTCTATTTTGCGCATCGCACTGTTTTGTGCAGTTTATCACTACTGCTATTTCGCTTTGTCGCACTGTTTTGTGCAGTTGACACTCGCGCTATTTTGCGCGTCGCACTGTTTTGTGCAGTTCACACTCGTGCTAATTTTTGCGCGTCGCACTGTTTGGTGCAGTTTATCGCTCGTGCAATTTTGCGCGTCGCCCTGTTTCGTGCAGTTAATCACTCGCGCTATTTTGCGCGTTGCACTGTTTTGTGCAGTTTAGCACTCGGGCTATTTTGCGCGTGGCACAGTTTGGTGTAGTTTATCACTCGCGCTATTTTGCGCGTACCACTGTTTTGTGCAGTTTATCACTCGCGCTATTTTGCTCGTCACACTATTTTGTGCAGTTCACCCTCCCGCTATTTTGCGCGTCGCACTGTTTTGTGCAGTTTATCACTCGCACAATTTTGCGCGTCGCACAGTTTTGTGCAGTTCCCACTCGTGCTGTTTTGCGCGTCGCACTGTTTGGGGCAGTTTATCGCTCGCGCTGATTTTGCGTGTCGCCCTATTTCGTACAGTTAATCCCTCGCGCTATTTTGCGCGTTTCACTGTTTTGTGCAGTTTATGACTCGGGCTATTTTGCCCGTTGCACAGTTTTGTGCAGATTATCACTCGCACTATTTTGCGCGTCGCACTGTTTTGTGCAGTTTATCACTCCTTCTATTTTGCGTGTCGCACTGTTTTGTGGAGTTGACAATCGCGCAATTTTGCGCGTCGCACTGTTTTGTGGAGTTGACATTTGCGCTAATTTGTGCATCGCACTGTTTTGTGCAATTGACACTCGCGCTATTTTGCGCGTCGCACTGTTTTGGGCAGTTCACACCCGTGCTATTTTGCGCGTCACACTGTTTGGTGTATTTTATCATTCGTGCTATTTTGCGCGTCGCACTGTTTCGGGCAGTTAATCACTCGCGCTATTTTGCGCGTCGCACTGTTTTGTGCAGTTGACACTCGTGCTATTTTGCGCGTCACACTGTTTTGTGCGGTTTATCACTCGCGCCATTTTGCGCGTCGCACTGTTTTGTACAGTTTATCACTCGCGCTATTTTATGCGTGGCACTGTTTTGTGCAGTTTATGACTCGTGCTATTTTGCGCGTCGCACTGTTTTGTGCAGTTCACACTGGCGCTATTTTGCCCATCGTACTGTGTTGTGTGGTTGACACTCGCGCTGTTTTGTGCATCGCACTGTTTTGTGCAGTTTATCACTCCCGCTATTTCGCTTGTCGCACTATTTTGTGCAGTTGACACTCGCGCTATTTTGCGCGTCGCACTGTTTTGTGCAGTTCACACTCATGCTGTTTTGCGCGTCGCACTGTTTGGTGCAGTTTACCGCTCGCGCTATTTTGCGCGTCGCCTTGTTTCGTGCAGTTAATCACTCGCGCTATTTTGCGCGTCATTCTGTTTTTGTGCAGTTTATCACTCGCTCTATTTTGCGCGTCACACTGTTTTGTGCAGTTTATCACTCGCGCTATTTTGCGCGTCGCACTGTTTTGTGCAGTTCACCTCTCCCTGCTATTTTGTGCGTTGCACTGTTTTGTGCAGTTTATCACTCACGCTATTTTGCGCGTCGCACTATTTTGTGGAGTTCACCCTCCCGCCATTTTGCGTGTTGCACTGTTTTGTACAGTTTCTCACACGCGCTATTTTGCGCGTCGCACTGTTTTGTGCAATTTACACTCGCGCTATTTTGCGTGTCGCACTGTTTTGTGTGGTTGACACTCGCTCTATTTTGCGCATCGCACTGTTTTGTGCAGTTTATCACCACCGCTATTTCGCTTGTCGCACTGTTTTGTGCAGTTGACACTCGCGCTATTTTGCGCGTCGCACTGTTTTGTGATGTTCACACTCGTGCTAATTTTTTGCGCGTCGCACTGTTTGGTGCAGTTTATCGCTCGCGCAATTTTGCGCGTCGCCCTGTTTCGTGCAGTTAATCACTCGCGCTATTTTGCGCATTGCACTGTTTTGTGCAGTTTAGCACTCGGGCTATTTTGCGCGTGGCACAGTTTGGTGTAGTTTATCACTCGCGCTATTTTGCGCGTATCACTATTTTGTGCAGTTTATCACCCGCGCTATTTTGCGCGTCGCACTGTTTTGTGCAATTTATCACTCGCGCTTATTTGTGCGTCGCACAGTTTTGTGCAGTTCCCACTCGTGCTGTTTTGCGCGTCGCACTGTTTGGTGCAGTTTATCGCTCGCGCTATTTTGCGCGTCGCCTTGTTTTGTGGAGTTAATCACTCGCGCTATTTTGCGCGTTACACTGTTTTGTGCAGTTTAGCACTCGGGCTATTTTGCGTGTGGCACAGTTTTGTGGAGTTTATCACTCGCGCTATTTTGCGCGTCACACTATTTTGTGCAGTTTACCACTCGCGCTATTTTGCGCGTCGCACTGTTTTGTGCAGTTTATCACTCGCGCTATTTTGCATGTCGCACTGTTTTGTGCAGTTCACCCCGCGCTATTTTGCGCGTCGCACTGTTTTGTGCAGTTCACACTCGTGCTGTTTTGCGCGTCGCACTGTTTGGGGCAGTTTATCGCTCGCGCTATTTTGCGTGTCACCCTATTTCGTACAGTTAATCCCTCGCACTATTTGCGCGTTTCACTGTTTTGTGCAGTTTATGACTCGGGCTATTTTGCCCGTTGCACAGTTTTGTGCAGATTATCACTCGCACTATTTTGCGCGTCGCACTGTTTTGTGCAGTTTATCACTCCTTCTATTTTGCG
The DNA here is from genome assembly GCA_036172215.1 of Camellia granthamiana. Lineage (NCBI taxonomy): Eukaryota > Viridiplantae > Streptophyta > Magnoliopsida > Ericales > Theaceae > Camellia > Camellia granthamiana. The sequence goes on along the minus strand of JAXFYN010001384.1, from coordinate 20,283 downwards.
TGTCGCACTGTTTTTTGGAGTTGACAGTCGCGCAATTTTGCGCGTCGCACTGTTTTGTGGAGTTAACACTCGCGCTAATTTGCGCATCGCACTGTTTTGTGCAGTTGACACTCGCGCTATTTTGCGCGTCGCACTGTTTTGGACAGTTCGCACTCGTGCTATTTTGCGCGTCACACTGTTTGGTGTATTTTATCAGTCGTGCTATTTTGCGCGTCGCACTGTTTCGTGCAGTTAATCACTCGCGCTATTTTGCTCGTCGCACTGTTTTGTGCAGTTTATCACTCGCGCTATTTTGCGCGTCGCACTGTTTTGTGCAGTTGACACTCACGCTATTTTGCGCGTCGCACTGTTTTGTGCAGTTTATCACTCGCGCCATTTTGCGCGTTGCACTGTTTTGTACTGTTTATCACTCGCAGCTATTTTGCGCGTGGCACTGTTTTGTGCAGTTTATCACTCGTGCTATTTTGCGCGTCGCACTGTTTTGTGCAGTTCACACTGGCGCTATTTTGCGCATCGCACTGTGTTGTGTGGTTGACACTCGCGCTATTTTGTGCATCGCACTGTTTTGTGCATTTTATCACTCCCGCTATTTCGCTTGTCGCACTATTTTGTGCAGTTGAGACTCGCGCTATTTTGCGCGTCGCACTGTTTTGTGCAGTTCACACTCATGTTGTTTTGCGCGTCGCACTGTTTGGTGCAGTTTATCGCTCGCGCTATTTTTCGCGTCACCCTCGTTTCGTGCAGTTAATCACACGCGCTATTTTGCGCGTTGCACTGTTTTGTGCAGTTTTGCACTCGGGCTATTTTGCGCGTGGCACAGTTTTGTGTAGTTTATCACTCGCGCTATTTTTCGCGTCGCACTGTTTTGTGCAGTTTATCACTCGCGCAATTTTTGCGCGTCGCACTGTTTTGTGCAGTTCACCCTCACGCTATTTTGCGCGTCGCATTGTTTTGTGCAGTTTATCACTCGCGGTATTTTGCGCGTCGCACTATTTTGTGCAGTTTATCACTTCGCGATATTTTGCGCGTCGCACTGTTTTGTGCAGATCACACTCGTGTTGTTTCGTGCGTCGTACTGTTTGGTGCAGTTTATCGCTCGCGCTATTTTTGCGCGTCGCCCCTGTTTCATGCAGTTAATCCCTCGCGCTATTTTGCGCGTTGCACTGTTTTGTGCAGTTTATCACTCGGGCTATTTTTGCCCGTTGCAACAGTTTTGTGCAGATTATCACTCGCACTATTTTGCGCGTCGCACTGTTTTGTGCAGTTTATCACTCCTTCTATTTTGCGCGTCGCACTGTTTTGTACAGTTTATCACTTGCGCTATTTTGTGCGTCGCACTGTTTTGTGCAGTTCACACTCTCGCAATTTTGCGCGTAGCACTGTTTTGTGTGGTTGACACTCGCACTATTTTGCGCATCGCACTGTTTTGTGCAGTTTATCACTCCTGCAATTTCGCTTGTCGCACTGTTTTGTGCAGTTGACACTCGCACTATTTTGCGCGTCGCACTGTTTTGTGCAGTTTATCACTCGCGCCATTTTGCGCGTCGCACTGTTTTGTGCAGTTCACACTCGCGCAATTTTGCGCGTAGCACTGTTTTGTGTGGTTGACACTCGCACTATTTTGCGCATCGCACTGTTTTGTGCAGTTTATCACTCCTGCAATTTCGCTTGTCGCACTGTTTTGTGCAGTTGACACTCGCGCGATTTTGCGCGTCGCACTGTTTTGTGCAGTTTATCACTCGCGCCATTTTGCGCGTCGCACTATTTTGTGCAGTTTATCACTCGCGCTATTTTGCGCGTGGCACTGTTTTGTGCAGTTTATCACTTGTGCTATTTTGCGCGTCGCACTGTTTTGTGCAGTTCACACTGGCGCTATTTTGCACGTCGCACTGTGTTGTGTGGTTGACACTCGCGCTATTTTGTGCATCGCACTGTTTTGTGCAGTTTATCACTCCCGCTATTTCGCTTGTCACACTATTTTGTGCAGTTGACACTCGCGCTATTTTGCGCATCGCACTGTTTTGTGCAGTTCACACTCATGCAGTTTTGCACGTCGCACTGTTTGGTGTAGTTTATCGCTTGCGTTATTTTTCGCGCCGCCTTCTTTTGTGCAGTTAATTACTCGCGCTATTTTGCGCGTTGCACTGTTTTGTACAGTTTAGCACTCTGGCTATTTTGCGCGTGGCACAGTTTTGTGTAGTTTATCACTCGCGCTATTTAGCGCGTCGCACTGTTTTGTGCAGTTTATCACTCGCGCGATTTTGTGCATCGCACTATTTTGTGCAGTTCACCCTCACGCTATTTTGCGCGTCGCACTGTTTTGTGCAGTTCACACTCGTGCTGTTTTGCGCGCCGAACTGTTTGGTGCAGTTTATCGCTCGCGCTATTTTGCGTGTCGCCCTGTTTTGTGCAATTAATCACTCGCGCTATTTTGCGCGTTGCACTGTTTTGTGCAGTTTATCCCTCGGGCTATTTTGCACGTTGCACAGTTTTCTGCTGATTATCACTCGCATTATTTTGCGCGTCTCACTGTTTTGTGCAGTTTATCACTCCTGCTATTTTGCGCGTCGCACAATTTTGTGGAGTTGACACTCGCGCTATTTTGGGCGTCGCACTGTTTTGTGGAGTTGACACTCGCTCTATTTTGCGCGTCGTACTGTTTTGTGCAGTTGACACTCGCGCTATTTTGCGCGTCGCACTGTTTTGGGCAATTCACACTCGTGCTATTTTGCGCGTCGCACTGTTTCGTGCAGTTAATCACTCGCGCTATTTTGCGCGTTGCACTGTTTTGTGCAATTTAGCACTCGGGCTATTTTGCGCATGGCACAGTTTTCTGGAGTTTATCACTCGCGCTATTTTGCGCATCGCACTGTTTTGTGCAGTTCACCTTTACGATATTTTGCGCGTCGCACTGTTTTGTGCAGTTTATCACTCGCGCTATTTTGCCTGTCGCACTGTTTTGTGCAGTTAACAGTCGTGCTGTTTTGCGCGTCGCACTGTTTGGTGCAGTTTATCGCTCGCGCTATTTTACGCGTCGCCCTGTTTCGTGCAGTTAATCCCTCGCGCTATTTTGCGCGTTGCACTGTTTTGTACAGTTTATCACTCGGGCTATTTTGCCCGTTGCACAGTTTTGTGTAGATTATCACTCGCACTATTTTGCGCGTCGCACTGTTTTGTGTATGTTTATCACTCCTTCTATTTTGCGCATCGCACTATTTTGTGGAGTTGACACTCGAGCTATTTTGCGCGTCGCACTGTTTTGTGCAGTTGACACTCGCGCTATTTTGCACGTCACACTGTTTTGTGCAGTTCACACTCGTGCTATTTTGCGCGTCACACTGTTTGGTGCATTTTATCATTCGTGCTATTTTGTGCGTCGCACTATTTCGTGTAGTTAATCACTCGCGCTATTTGTGTGTCGCACTGTTTTGTGCAGTGTATCACTCGCGCTATTTTGCGCGTCGCACTGTTTTGTGCAGTTGACACTCGCGGTATTTTGCGCGTCACTCTGTTTTGTGCAGTTTATCACTGGCGCTATTTTGCGCGTCGCACTGTTTTGTGCAGTTTATCACTCGCGCTATTTTGTGCGTCGCACTGTCTTGTGCAGTTCACCCTCCCGCTATTTTGCGCGTTGCACTGTTTTGTGCAGTTTATCACTCGCGCTATTTTGCGCGTCGCACTGTTATGTGCAGTTCACACTCGCGGTATTTTGCGCGTCGCACTGTTTTGTGTGGTTGACACTCGCGCTATTTTGCGCATCTCACTATTTTGTGCAGTTTATCACTCCCGCTATTTCGCTTGTCGCACTGTTTTGTGCAGTTGTCACTCGTGCTATTTTGCGCGTCGCACTGTTTTGTGCAGTTCACACTCGTGCTGTTTTGCGCGTCGCACTATTTGGTGCAGTTTATCGCTCGCGCTATTTTGTGCGTCGCCTTGTTTCGTGCAGTTAATCAGTCGCGCTATTTTGTGCGTTGCACTGTTTTGTGCAGTTTAGCACTCGGGCTATTTTGCGCGTGGCACAGTTTTTTGTAGTTTATCACTCGCGCTATTTTACGCGTGGCACAGTTTTGTGGAGTTTAATACTCGCGCTCTTTTGCGCGTCGCACTATTTTGTGCAGTTTATCACTCGCGCTATTTTGCGTGTCGCACTGTTTTGTGCAGTTCAGACTCGTGCTGTTTTGCGCGTCGCACTGTTTGGTGCAGTTTATCACTCGCGCAATTTTACGCGTCGCCCTGTTTCGTGCAGTTAATCCCTCGCGCTATTTTGCGCGTTGCACTGTTTTGTACAATTTATCACTCTGGCTATTTTGCGCGTGGCACAGTTTTTTGTAGTTTATCACTCGCGCTATTTAGCGCGTCGCACTATTTTGTGCAGTTTATCACTCGCGCTATTTTGTGCATCGCACTGTTTTGTGCAGTTCACCCTCACGCTATTTTGCGCGTCGCACTGTTTTGTGCAGTTCACACTCGTGCTGTTTTGCGCGTCGAACTGTTTGGTGCAGTTTATCGCTCGCGCTATTTTACGCGTCGCCCTGTTTCGTGCAGTTAATCACTCGCGCTATTTTGCGCGTTGCACAGTTTTGTGCAGTTTATCCCTCGGGCTATTTTGCGTGTTGCACAGTTTTCTACTGATTATCACTCGCACTATTTTGCGCGTCGCACTGTTTTGTGCAGTTTATCACTCCTGCTATTTTGCGCGTCGCACAATTTTGTGGAGTTGACACTCGCGCTATTTTGGGCGTCGCACTGTTTTGTGGAGTTGACAATCGCGCTATTTTGCGCGTCGTACTGTTTTGTCCTGTTGACACTCGCACTATTTTCCGCGCCGCACTGTTTTGGGCAGTTCACACTCGTGCTATTTTGCGCGTCGCACTGTTTCGTGCAGTTAATCACTCGTGCTATTTTGCGCGTCGCCTTGTTTCGTGCAGTTAATCACTCGCGCTATTTTGCGCGTTGCACTGTTTTGTGCAGTTTAGCACTCGGGCTATTTTGCGTGTCGCACTGTTTTGTGCAGTTTTTCACTCGCGCTATTTTGCGTGTCGCACTGTTTTGTGCAGTTCACACTCGTGCTGTTTTGCGCGTCGCACTGTTTGGTGCAGTTTATCGCTCGCGCTATTTTACGCGTCGCCCTGTTTCGTGCAATTAATCCCTCGTGCTATTTTGCGCATTGCACTGTTTTGTACAGTTTATCACTCGGGCTATTTTGCCCGTTGCACAGTTTTGTGCAAATTATCACTCGCACTATTTTGCGCGTCGCACTGTTTTGTGCAGTTCACACTCGTGCTATTTTGCGCGTCACACTGTTTCGTGCATTTTATCATTCGTGCTGTTTTTCGCGTCGCGCTGTTTTGTGCAGTTTATCACTCGCGCTATTTTGCGCGTCGCACTGTTTTGTGCAGTTCACCGTCACGCTATTTTGCGCGTCGCACTGTTTTGTGCAGTTTATCACTCGCGCTATTTTGCGCGTCGCACTATTTTGTGTAGTTCACACTCGAGCTGTTTTGCGCGTCACACTGTTTGGTGCAGTTTATCGCTCGCGCTATTCTGCGCGTCGCCCTGTTTCGTGCAGTTAATCCCTCGAGCTATTTTGCGCGTTGCACTGTTTTGTGCAGTTTATCACTCGGGCTATTTTGCCAGTTGCACAGTTTTGTGCAGATTATCACCCGCACTATTTTGCGCGTCGCACTGTTTTGTGCAGTTTATCACTCCTTCTACTTTGCGCATCGCACTGTTTTGTGCAGTTTATCACTCCTGCTATTTTGCGCATCGCACTGTTTTGTGCAGTTCACACTCGCACTATTTTGCGCGTCGCACTGTTTTGTGCAGTTTATCACTCCTGCTATTTTGCGCGTCGCACAATTTTGTGGAGTTGACACTCGCGCTATTTTGGGCGTCGCACTGTTTTGTGGAGTTGACACTCACGCTATTTTGCGCGTCGTACTGTTTTGTGCTGTTGACACTCGCGCTATTTTGCAGGCCGCACTGTTTTGCGCAGTTCACACTCGTGCTATTTTGCGCGTCGCACTGTTGCGTGCAGTTAATCACTCGTGCTATTTTGCGCGTCGCCTTGTTTCGTGCAGTTAATCACTCGCGCCATTTTGCGCGTGGCACAGTTTTGTGGAGTTTATCACTCGCGCTATTTTGCGCGTCGCACTGTTTTGTGCAGTTTATCACTCGCGCTATTTTGCGCGTCGCACTGTTTTGTGCAGTTCACCCTCACGATATTTTCTGCGTCGCACTGTTTTGTGCAGTTTATCACTCGCGCTATTTTGCGCGTCGCACTGTTTTGTGCAGTTCACACTCGTGCTGTTTTGCGCGTCGCACTGTTTGGTGCAGTTTATCGCTCGCGCTATTTTGCGCGTCGCCCTGTTTCGTGCAGTTAATCCCACGCGCTATTTTGCGCGTTGCACTGTTTTGTACAGTTTATCACTCGGGCTATTTTGCCCGTTGCACAGTTTTGTGCAGATTATCACTCGCACTATTTTGCGTGTCGCACTGTTTTGTGCAGTTTATCACTCCTTCTATTTTGCGCGTCGCACTGTTTTGTGGAGTTGACACTCGTGCTATTTTGCGCGTCGCACTGTTTTGTGCAGTTGACACTCGCGCTATTTTGCGCGTCGCACTGTTTTGTGCAGTTCACACTGGTGCTATTTCGCGCGTCACACAGTTTGGTGCACTTTATCATTCATGCTATTTTGCGCGTCGCACTATTTCGTGCAGTTAATCACTCGCGCTATTTCGCTTGTCGCACTGTTTTGTCCAGTTTATCACTCCCATAATTTCGCTTGTCGCACTGTTTTGTGCAGTTGACACTCGCGCTATTTTGCGCATCGCACTGTTTTGCGCAGATCACACTCGTGCTGTTTTGCGCGTCGCACTATTTGCTACAGTTTATCGCTCGCGCTATTTTGTGCGTCGCCTTGTTTCGTGCAGTTAATCACTCGCGCTATTTTGCGCGTTGCACTGTTTTGTGCAGTTTAGCACTCGGGCTATTTTGCGCGTGGCACAGTTTTCTGTAGTTTATCACTCGCGCTATTTTCCGCGTCGCACTGTTTTGTGTAGTTGACACTCGCGCTATTTTGCGCGTCGCACTGTTTTGTGCAGTTTATCACTCGCGCTATTTTGCGCGTTGCACTGTTTTGTGCAGTTTGTCACCCGCTCTATTTTGCGCGTCGCACTGTTATGTGCAGTTCACACTCGCGCTATTTTGCGTGTCGCACTGTTTTGTGTGGTTGACACTCGCGCAATTTTGCGCATCGCACTGTTTTGTGCAGTTTATCCCTCCCGCTATTTCGCTTGTTGCACTATTTTGTGCAGTTTACACTCGCGCTATTTTGCGCGTCGCACTGTTTTGTGCAATTCACACTCGTGCTGTTTTGCGCGTCGCACTGTTTGCTGCAGTTTATCGCTCGCGCTATTTTGCGCGTTGCCTTGTTTCGTGCAGTTAATCACTCGCCCTATTTTGCGCGTTGCACTATTTTATGCAGTTTAGCACTCGGGCTATTTTGCGCGTGGCACAGTTTTGTGGAGTTTATCACTCGTGCTATTTTGCGCGTCGCACTGTTTTGTGCAGTTTATCACTCGCGCTATTGTGCGCGTCGCACTGTTTTGTGCAGTTTATCACTCGCGCTATTCTGCGCGTCGCACTGTTTGGTGCAGTTTATCGCTCGCGCTATTCTGCGCGTCGCCCTGTTTCGTGCAGTTAATCTCTCGCGCTATTTTGCGCGTTGCACTGTTTCGTGCAGTTTATCACTCGGGCTATTTTGCCAGTTGCACAGTTTTGTGCAGTTTATCACTCGGGCTATTTTGCCGGTGGCACAGTTTTGTGCAGATTATCATTCGCACTATTTTGCGCGTCGCACTGTTTTGTGCAGTTTATCACTCCTTCTATTTTGCGCGTCGCACTGTTTTGTTTGGTTGACACTCGCCCTATTTTGTGCGTCATACTGTTTTGTCCAGTTTATCACTCCCGCTATTTCGCTTGTCGCACTGTTTTGTGCAGTTGACACTCGCGCTATTTTGCACGTCGCACTGTTTTGTGCAGTTCACACTCATGCTATTTTGTGCGTCGCACTGTTTGGTGCAGTTTATCGCTCGTGCAATTTTGAGCGTCGCCTTGTTTCGTGCTGTTAATCACTCGCGCTATTTTGCGCGTTGCACTGTTTTGTGCAGTTTAGCACTCGGGCTATTTTGCGCGTGGCACAGTTTTGTGTAGTTTATCACTCGCGCTATTTTGTGCAGTTTTGTGTAGTTTATCACTCCATCTATTTTGCGTGTCGCACTGTTTTGTGGAGTTGACACTCGCGCTATTTTGCGCGTCGCACTGTTTTGTGCAGTTGACACTCGCGCTATTTTGCGCGTCGCACTGTTTTGGGCAGTTCACACTCGTGCTATTTTGCGCGTCCCACTGTTTGGTGTATTTTATCATTCGTGCTATTTTGCGCGTTGCACTGTTTCGTGCAGTTAATCACTCGCGCTATTTTGCAGGTCGCTCTGTTTTGTGCAGTTTATCACTCGCGCTATTTTGCGCGTCGCACTGTTTTGTGCAGTTTATCACTCGTGCTATTTTGTGCGTCGCACTGTTTTGTGCAGTTCACCCTCCCGCTATTTTGCGCGTTGCACTGTTTTGTGCAGTTTATCACTCGTGCTATTTTGCGCGTCGCACTGTTATGTGCAGTTCACAGTCGCGCTATTTTACACGTCGCACTGTTTTGTGTCGTTGACACTCGCGCTATTTTGCGCATCGCACTGTTTTGTGCAGTGTATCACTCCCGCTATTTCCCTTGTCGCACTGTTTTGTGCAGTTAACACTCGCGCTATTTTGCGCGTCGCACTGTTTTGTGCAGTTCACACTCGTGCTGTTTTGCGCGTCGCACTATTTGGTGCAGTTTATCACTCGCGCTATTTTGCGCGTCGCCTTGTTTCGTGCAGTTAATCACTCGCGCTATTTTGCGCGTAGCACTGTTTTGGGCAGTTTAGCACTCGGGCTATTTTACGCGTGGCACAGTTTTGTGTAGTTTATCACTCGCGCTATTTTACGGGTCGCACTGTTTTGTGCAGTTTATCACTCGCGCTATTTTGCGCGTTGCACTGTTTTGTGCAGTTTATCACTCGTGCTATTTTGTGCGTCGCACTGTTTTGTGCAGTTCACCCTCCCGCTATTTTGCGCGTGGCACTGTTTTGTGCAGTTTATCACTCGCGCTATTTTGCGCGTCGCACTATTATGTGCAGTTCACACTCGCGCTATTTTGCGCGTCGCACTGTTTTGTGTGGTTGACACTCGCGCTATTTTGCGCATCGCACTGTTTTGTGCAGTTTATCACTCCCGCTATTTCGCTTGTCGCACTGTTTTGTGCAGTTGACACTCGAGCTATTTTGCGCGTCGCACTGTTTTCTGCAGTTCACACTCGTGCTGTTTTGCGCATCGCACTATTTGATGTAGTTTATCGCTCGCGCTATTTTGCGGGTCGCCTTGTTTCGTGCAGTTAATCACTCGCGCTATTTTGCGTGTTGCACTGTTTTGTGCAGTTTAGCAGTCGGGCTATTTTGCGCGTGGCACAATTTTGTGTAGTTTATGACCCGCGCTATTTTACGCGTCACACTGTTTTGTGTAGTTTATCACTCGCGCTATTTTGCGCGTCGCACTGTTTTCTGCAGTTCACCCTCATGCCATTTTGCGCGTCGCACTGTTTTGTGCAGTTCAAACTGGTGCTGTTTTGCGCATCGCACTGTTTGGTGCGGTTTATAGCTCGCGCAATTTTGCGCGTCGCCCTGTTTCGTGCAGTTAATCACTCGCGCTATTTTGCGCGTTGCACAGTTTTCTGCTGATTATCACTCGCACTATTTTGCGCGTCACACTGTTTTGTGCAGTTTATCACTCCTGCTATTTTGCGCGTCGCACTGTTTTTTGGAGTTGACACTCGCGCTATTTTGGGCGTCGCACTATTTTGTGGAGTTGACACACGCGCTATTTTGCGCGTCGCACTATTTTATGCAGTTGACACTCGTGCTATTTTGCGCGTCGCACTGTTTTGGGCAGTTCACACTCGTGCTATTTTGCGCGTCGCACTATTTCGTGCAGTTTATCACTCGCGCTATTTTCCGCGTCGCACTGTTTTGTGCAGTTGACACTCGCGCTATTTTGCGCGTCGCACTGTTTTGTGCAGTTTATCACTCGCGCTATTTTGCGCGTTGCACTGTTTTGTGCAGTTCACCCTCCCGCTATTTTGTGCGTTGCCCTGTTTTGTGCAGTTTGTCACCCGCTCTATTTTGCGCGTCGCACTGTTATGTGCAGTTCACGCTCGCGCTATTTTGCGCGTCGCACTGTTTGGTGTGGTTGACACTCGCGCAATTTTGCGCATCGCACTGTTTTGTGCAGTTTATCCCTCCCGCTATTTCGCTTGTTGCACTATTTTGTGCAGTTTACACTCGCGCTATTTTGCGCGTCGCACTGTTTTGTGCAATTCACACTCGTGCTGTTTTGCGCGTCACACTGTTTGCTGCAGTTTATCGCTCGCGCTATTCTGCGCGTTGCCTTGTTTCGTGCAGTTAATCACTCGCCCTATTTTGCGCGTTGCACTATTTTATGCAGTTTAGCACTTGTGCTATTTTGCGCGTGGCACAGTTTTGTGGAGTTTATCACTCGCGCTATTTTGCGCGTCGCACTGTTTTGTGCAGTTTATCACTCGCGCTATTGTGCGCGTCGCACTGTTTTGTGCAGTTTATCACTCGCGCTATTCTGCGCGTTGCACTATTTTGTGCAGTTTATCACTCGCGCTATTTTGCGCGTCGCACTGTTTTGTGCAGTTTATCACTCGCGCTATTCTGCGCGTTGCACTGTTTTGTGCAGTTCACACTCGTGCTGTTTTGCGTGTCGCACTGTTTGGTGCAGTTTATCGCTCGCGCTATTCTGCGCGTCGCCCTGTTTCGTGCAGTTAATCCCTCGCGCTATTTTGCGCGTTGCACTGTTTTGTGCAGTTTATCACTCGGGCTATTTTGCCAGTTGCACAGTTTTGTGCAGATTATCATTCGCACTATTTTGCGCGTCGCACTGTTTTGTGCAGTTTATCACTCCTTCTATTTTGCGCGTCGCACTGTTTTGTGCAGTTTATCACTCCCGCTATTTTGCGCATCGCACTGTTTTGTGCAGTTCACACTCGCACTATTTTGCGCGTCGCACTGTTTTGTTTGGTTGACACTCGCCCTATTTTGTGCGTCATACTGTTTTGTCCAGTTTATCACTCCCGCTATTTCGCTTGTTGCACTATTTTGTGCAGTTGACACTCGCGCTATTTTGCACGTCGCACTGTTTTGTGCAGTTCACACTCATGCTATTTTGTGCGTCGCACTGTTTGGTGCAGTTTATCGCTCGCGCAATTTTGAGCGTCGCCTTGTTTCGTGCAGGTAATCACTCGCGCTATTTTGCGCGTTGCACTGTTTTGTGCAGTTTAGCACTCGGGCTATTTTGCGCGTGGCACAGTTTTGTGTAGTTTATCACTCGCGCTATTTTGTGCAGTTTTGTGTAGTTTATCACTCCATCTATTTTGCGTGTCGCACTGTTTTGTGGAGTTGACACTCGCGCTATTTTGCGCGTCGCACTGTTTTGGGCAGTTCACACTCGCGCTATTTTGCGCGTCGCACTGTTTTGGGCAGTTCACACTCGTGCTATTTTGCGTGTCCCACTGTTTGGTGTATTTTATCATTCGTGCTATTTTGCGCGTTGCACTGTTTCGTGCAGTTAATCACTCGTGCTATTTTGCAGGTCGCTCTATTTTGTGCAGTTTATCACTCGCGCTATTTTGCGCATCGCACTGTTTTGTGCAGTTTATCACTCGTGCTATTTTGTGCGTCGCACTGTTTTGTGCAGTTCACCATCCCGCTATTTTGCGCGTTGCACTGTTTTGTGCAGTTTATCACTCGTGCTATTTTGCACGTCGCACTGTTATGTGCAGTTCGCAGTCGCGCTGTTTTACGCGTCGCACTGTTTTGTGTCGTTGACACTCGCGCTATTTTGCGCGTCGCACTGTTTTGTGCAGTTCACACTCGTGCTGTTTTGCGCGTCGCACTATTTGGTGCAGTTTATTACTCGCGCTATTTTGCGCGTCGCCTTGTTTCGTGCAGTTAATCACTCGCGCTATTTTGCGCGTTGCACTGTTTTGGGCAGTTTAGCACTCCGGCTATTTTACGCGTGGCACAGTTTTGTGTAGTTTATCACTCGCGCTATTTTGTGCAGTTTTGTGTAGTTTATCACTCCATCTATTTTGCGTGTCGCACTGTTTTGTGGAGTTGACACTCGCGCTATTTTGCGCGTCGCACTGTTTTGGGCAGTTCACACTCGCGCTATTTTGCGCGTCGCACTGTTTTGGGCAGTTCACACTCGTGCTATTTTGCGTGTCCCACTGTTTGGTGTATTTTATCATTCGTGCTATTTTGCGCGTTGCACTGTTTCGTGCAGTTAATCACTCGCGCTATTTTGCAAGTCGCTCTATTTTGTGCAGTTTATCACTCGCGCTATTTTGCGCATCGCACTGTTTTGTGCAGTTTATCACTCGTGCTATTTTGTGCATCGCACTGTTTTGTGCAGTTCACCCTCCCGCTATTTTGCGCGTTGCACTGTTTTGTGCAGTTTATCACTCGTGCTATTTTGCACGTCGCACTGTTATGTGCAGTTCGCAGTCGCGCTGTTTTACGCGTCGCACTGTTTTGTGTCGTTGACACTCGCGCTATTTTGCGCGTCGCACTGTTTTGTGCAGTTCACACTCGTGCTGTTTTGCGCGTCGCACTATTTGGTGCAGTTTATTACTCGCGCTATTTTGCGCGTCGCCTTGTTTCGTGCAGTTAATCACTCGCGCTATTTTGCGCGTTGCACTGTTTTGGGCAGTTTAGCACTCCGGCTATTTTACGCGTGGCACAGTTTTGTGTAGTTTATCACTCGCGCTATTTTGCGGGTCGCACTGTTTTGTGCAGTTTATCACTCGCGCTATTTTGCGCGTTGCACTGTTTTGTGCAGTTCATCACTCGTGCTATTTTGTGCGTCGCACTGTTTTGTGCAGTTCACCCTCCCGCTATTTTGCGCGTGGCACTGTTTTGTGCAGTTTATCACTCGCGCTATTTTGCGCATCGCACTGTTATGTGCAGTTCGCACTTGCGCTATTTTGCGCGTCGCACTGTTTTGTGTGGTTGACACTCGCGCTATTTTGCGCATCGCACTGTTTTGTGCAATTTATCACTCCCGCTATTTCGCTTGTCGCACAGTTTTGTGTAGTTGACACTCGAGCTATTTTGCGCGTCGCACTGTTTTCTGCAGTTCACACTCGTGCTGTTTTGCGCGTCGCACTATTTGATGCAGTTTATCGCTCGCGCTATTTTGCGCGTCGCCTTGTTTCGTGCAGTAAATCACTCGCGCTATTTTGCGTGTTGCACTATTTTGTGCAGTTTAGCACTCGGACTATTTTGCGCGTGCCACAGTTTTGTATAGTTTATCACTCGCGCTATTTTGCGCGTCGCACTGTTTTGTGTAGTTTATCACTCGCGCTATTTTGCGCGTCGCACTGTTTTCTGTAGTTCACCGTCACGCTATTTTGCGCGTCGCACTGTTTTGTGCAGTTTATCACTCACGCTAGTTTGCGCGTCACACTGTTTTGTGCAGTTCACACTCGTGCTGTTTTGCGCGTCGCACTGTTTGGTGCAGTTTATCGCTCGCGCTATTTTGCGCGTCGCCCTGTTTCGTGCAGTTAAGCACTCGCGCTATTTTGCGCGTTGCACTGTTTTGTGCAGTTTAGCACTCCGGCTATTTTGCGCGTGGCACAGTTTGGTGTAGTTTATCACTAGCGCTATTTTGCACGTATCACTGTTTTGTGCAGTTTATCACTCGCGCTATTTTGCACGTCGTACTGTTTTGTGCAGTTTATCACTCGCGCTATTTTGCACGTCGCACTGTTTTGTGCAGTTCACACTCGTGCTGTTTTGCGCGTAGCACTGTTTGGTGCAGTTTATCGCTCGCGCTATCTTGCGCGTCGCCTTGTTTCGTGCAGTTAATCACTCGCTCTATTTTGCGCGTTACACTATTTTGTGCAGTTTAGCACTCGGGCTATTTTGCGCGTGGCACAGTTTTGTGTAGTTTATCACTCGCGCTATTTTGCGCGTCGCACTGTTTTGTGCAGTTTATCACTCACGCTATTTTGCGCGTCGCACTGTTTTGTGCAGTTCACCCTCACGCTATTTTGCGCGTCCCACTGTTTTGTGCAGTTTATCACTCGTGCTATTTTGCGCGTCGCACTGTTTTGTGCAGTTCACACTCGTGCTGTTTTGCGCGTCGCACTGTTAGGTGCAGTTTATCACTCGCGCTATTTTGCACGTCGCCCTATTTCGTACAGTTAATCCCTCGCACTATTTTCCGCGTTGCACTGTTTTGTGCCGTTTATCACTCGGGCTATTTCGCCCGTTGCACAGTTTTGTGCAGATTATCACTCGCACTATTTTGCGCATCGCACTGTTTTGTGCAGTTTATCACTCCTTCTATTATGCGCGTCGCACAGTTTTGTGGAGTTGACACTCGCGCTATTTTGTGTGTTGCACTATTTTGTGCAGTTGACACTCGCGCTATTTTTGCGCGTCGCACTGTTTTGTGCAGTTTATCACTCGCGCTGTTTTGCGCGTCGCACCGTTTCATGGAGTTTATAACTCGTGCTATTTTTCGCGTCGCACGATTTTGTGGAGTTTAACACTCACGCTATTTTGCGCGTCGCTCTGTTTTGTGCAGTTTATCAGTCGCGTTATTTTACGCGTCGCACTGTTTTGTGCAGTTGAAACTCGAGCTATTTTGCGCGTCGCACTGTTTTATGCAGTTTATCACTCGCGCTATTTTGCGCGTCGTAGTGTTTTGGGCAGTGGACACTCGCGCTATTTTGCGCGTCGCACAGTGTTGTGCATTTTATCACTCGCGCTGTTTTGCGTGTCGCACTGTTTTGCGCAGTTTATCACTCGCGCTATTTTTTTGCGTCGCACTGTTTTGTGCAGCTTATCACTCGCACTATTTTGCGTGTCGCACTGTTTTGTGCAGTTTATAACTCGCGCTATTTTGCGCGTCGCATTGTTTTGGGCAGTTGACACTCGCGCTATTTTGCGCGTTGCACTGTTTTGTGCAGTTGACACTCGCGGCATTTTGCGCATCGCACTGTTTTGTGCAGTTTATCACTCGTGCTATTTTGCGCATCGCACTGTTTTGTGCAGTTGAAACTCAAGCTACTTTGCGCGTCGTACTGTTTGGTGCAGTTTATCACTCGAGCTATTTTGCGCGTCGCACTGTTTTATGCAGTTTATCACTCGTGCTATTTTGCGGGTCGCATAGTTTTGTACTGTTCACACTAGCGCTAATTTGCGCGTCGTACTGTTTTGTGCAGTTTATCACTTGCGCTATTTTTTTACGTCGCACTATTTTGTGCTGTTTATCACTCGCGCTATTTTGCGTGTCGCACTGTTTTGTGCAGTTGACACTCGCGTTATTTTGCGCGTCGCACTGTTTTGTGCAGTTTATCACTCGCACTATTTTGCGCGTCGTAGTGTTTTGGGCAGTGGACACTCGCGCTATTTTGCGCGTCGCACTGTTTTGTGCAGTTTATCACTCGCGCTATTTTGCGCGTCGCACTGTTTTGCGCAGTTTATAACTCGCGCTATTTTGCGCGTCACTTTGTTTTGGGTAGTTGACAGTCGCGCTATTTTACGCGTCGTACTGTTTTGTGCTGTTTATAACTCGCGCTATTTTGCGCATCGTACTGTTTTGTGCAGTTTATCACTCCCGCTATTTTGGGCGTCGCACTGTTTTGTGCAGTTTATCAGTCGAGCTATTTTGCGCGTCGCACCGTTTTGTGCAGTTTATAACTCGTGCTATTTTTCGCGTCGCACGGTTTTGTGGAGTTTATCACTCGCGCTATTTTGCCCGTCGCACTATTTTGTGCAGTTTATCACTCGCGCTATTTTGCGCGTCGCACTGTTTTGTGCAGTTGAAACTCGAGCTATTTTGCGCGTCGCACTATTTTGTGCAGTTGACACTCGTGCTATTTTGCGAGTCGCACTGTTTTGCGCAGTTTATCACTCGCGCTATTTTGCGCGTCGTACTGTTTTGTGCAGTTTATAACTCGCGCTATTTTGCGGGTCGCACTGTTTTGTACTGTTCACACTCACGCTAATTTGCGCGTCGCACTGTTTTGTGCAGTTTATCACTCGCACTATTTTTTTGCATCGCACTGTGTTGTGCAACTCCCGCTATTTTGCGCGTCGCACTGTTTTGTGCAGTTTATCACTCTCGCTATTTTGCGCGTCGCACTGTTTTGTGCAGTTTATCACTCGCGCTATTTTTTTGCGTCGCACTGTTTTGTGCAGTTTATCACTCGCGCTATTTTGCGTGTCGCACAGTGTTGTGCAGTTTATCACTCGCGCTATTTTGCGCGTCGTACTGTTTTGTGCAGTTTATAACTCGCGCTATTTTGCACGTCGCATTATTTTGTGCAGCTTATCACTCCCGCTATTTTTGCGCGTCGCACTGTTTTGTGCAGTTTATCACTCGCGCTGTTTTGCGCGTCGCACCGTTTCTTGGAGTTTATAACTCGTGCTATTTTTCGCGCCGCACGGTTTTGTGGAGTTTAACACTCACGCTATTTTGCGCGTCGCACTGTTTTGTGCAGTTTATCAGTCGCGTTATTTTGCGCGTCGCACTGTTTTGTGCAGTTGAAACTCGAGCTATTTTGCGCGTCGTACTGTTTTATGCAGTTTCTCACTCGTGCTATTTTGCGGGTCGTACAGTTTTGTACTGTTCACACTCACGCTAATTTGCGCGTCGCACTGTTTTGTGCAGTTTATCACTCACGCTATTTTTTTGCGTCGCACTGTGTTGTGCAGTTTGACACTCGCGCTATTTTGCGCGTCGCACTGTTTTGTGCAGTTTATCACTCGCGCTATTTTTTTGCGTCGCACTGTTTTGTGCAGTTTATCACTCGTGCTATGTTGCGCGTCGCGGTGTTTTGTGCAGTTTATCACTCGCGCTATTTTGCGCGTCGTAGTGTTTTGGGCAGTGGACACTCGCGCTATTTTGCGCGTCGCACAGTGTTGTGCATTTTATCACTCGCGCTGTTTTGCGCGTCGCACTGTTTTGCGCAGTTTATCACTCGCGCTATTTTTTTGCGTCGCACTGTTTTGTGCAGTTTATCACTCGCGCTATTTTGCGCGTCGCACTGTTCTGTGCAGTTTATCACTCGCGCTATTATGCGCGTCGCACTGTTTCGTGCAGTTTATCACTCGTGTTATTTTGCGCGTCGCACGGTTTGGTGCAGTTTATCACCCGCGCTATTTTGCGCGTCGCACTGTTTCGTGCAGTTTATCACTCACGCTATTTTGCGCGTCGCACTGTTTTGTGCAGTTTCTAACTCGCGCTATTTTGCGCGTCGCAGTGTTTTGGGCAGTTGACACTCGCGCTATTTTGCGCGTCACACTGTTTTGTGCAGTTGACACTCGCACTATTTTGCGCGTCGCACTGTTTTCTGCAATTTATCACTCGCGCTATTTTGCGCGTCGCACTGTTTGGTGCAGTTTATCACTCGCGCTATTTTGCGCGTCGCACTGTTTCGTGCAGTTTATCACTCGCGTTATTTTGCGCGTCGCGGTGTTTTCTGCAGTTTATCACTCGTGCCATTTTGCGCGTCGTTGTGTTTTGGGAAGTGGACACTCGCGCTATTTTGCACGTCGCACTGTTTTGTGCAGTGTTTTGGGCAGTTGACACTCGCGCTATTTTGCGCGTCGCACTGTTTTCTGCAGTTGACACTCGCGCAATTTGCGCATCGCACTGTTTTGTGGAGTTTATCACTCGCGCTATTTTGCGCATCGCACTGTTTTGTGCAGTTTATCACTCGCGCTATTTTTTTGCGTCGCACTGTTTTGTGCAGTTTATCACTCGCGCTATTTTGCGCGTCGCACTGTTTTGTGCAGTTTATCACTCGCGCTATTTTGCGCGTCGCACAGTTTTGTGCAGTTTATCACTCCCGCTATTTTGCGTGTCGCACTGTTTTGTGCAGTTTATAACTCGCGCTATTTTGCACGTCGCATTGTTTTGGGCAGTTGACACTCGCGCTATTTTGCGCGTCACACTGTTTTGTGCAGTTTATCACTCGCGCTATTTTGCGCGTCGCACTGTTTTGTACAGTTTATCACTCGAGCTATTTTGCGCGTCGCACTGTTTTGTACAGTTTATCACTCGAGCTATTTTGCGCGTCGCACTGTTTTGTGCAGTTTATCAGTCGGGCTATTTTTTTGCGTCGCACTGTTTTGTGCAGTTTATCACTCACTCTATTTTGCGCGTCGCACTGTTTTTTGCAGTTTATCACTCGCGCTATTTTGCGCGTCGCACTGTTTTGTGCAGTTTATCACTAGCGCTATTTTGCACGTCGCACTGTTTTGTACAGTTGACACTTGCACTATTTTGCGCGTCTCACTGTTTTAGGCTGTCGACACTCGCGCTATTTTGCGCTTGCACTGTTTTGTGCAGTTAACACTCGAGCTATTTTCGGCGTCTCACAGTTTTAGGCAGTTGACACTCGCGCTATTTTGCGCGTCGCACTATTTCGTGCTGTTGACACTCGCGCTATTTTGGGCGTCGCACTGTATTGTGCAGTTCACACTCGCGCAATTTTGCGCGTCGAACTATTTTGTGCTGTTGACACTCGGGCTAATTTGGGCGTCGCACTGTTTTTTGCAGTTGACAGTCGCGCTATTTTGTGCGTCGCACAGTTTTGTGTAGTTTACACTTGCGCTATTTTGCGCGTCGCACTGTTTTGTGCAGTTTATCACTCACGCTATTTTGCGCGTCGGACTGTTTTGTGCAGTTGAAACTCGAGCTATTTTGCGCGTCGCACTGTTTTGTGCAGTTGACACTCGCGCTATTTTGCGCGTCGCACTGTTTTGTGCAGTTGAAACTCGAGCTATTTTGCGCATCGCACAGTTTTATGCAGTTTATCACTCGTGCTATTTTGCGGGTCGCACAGTTTTGTACCGTTCACACTCGCGCTAATTTGCGCGTCGCACTGTTTTGTGCAGTTTATCACTCGGGCTGTTTTTTTGCGTCGCACTATTTGTGCAGTTTATCACTCGTGCTATTTTGCGCGTCGCACTGTTTTGTGCCGTTGACACTCGCGCTATTTTGCGCGTCGCACTGTTTTGTGCACTTTATCACTCGCGCTATTTTGCGCGTCGCACTGTTTTGTGCAGTTTATCACTCGCGCTATTTTGCGCGTCGCACGGTTTGGTGCAGTTTATCACTCGCGCTATTTTGCGCGTCGCACTGTTTCGTGCAGTTTATCACTCGCGCTATTTTGCGCGTCGCACTGTTTTGTACAGTTTATCACTCCCGCTATTTTGCGCGTCGCACTGTTTTGTGCAGTTTATAACTCGCGCTATTTTGCGCGTCGCATTGTTTTGGGCAGTTGACACTCGCGCTATTTTGCGCGTTACACTGTTTTGTGCAATTGACACTCGCGCCATTTTGCGCATCGCACTGTTTTGTGCAGTTTATCACTCGCGCTATTTTGCGCGTCGCACTGTTTTGTGCAGTTGAAACTCAAGCTATTTTGCGCGTCGTACTGTTTGGTGCAGTTTATCACTCGCGCTATTTTGTGCGTCGCACTGTTTTGTGCAGTTGAAACTCGAGCTATTTTGCGCGTCGCACTGTTTTGTGCAGTTTATCACTCGTGCTATTTTTTTACGTCGCACTATTTTGTGCTGTTTATCACTCGCGCTATTTTGCGCGTCGCACTGTTTTGTGCAGTTGACACTCGCGCTATTTTGCGCTTCGCACTGTTTTGTGCATTTTATCACTCGCACTATTTTGCGCGTCGTAGTGTTTTGGGCAGTGGACACTCACGCTATTTTCCGCGTCGCACTGTTTTGTGCAGTTTATCACTCGCGCTATTTTGCGCGTCGCACTGTTTTGTGCAGTTTATAACTCGCGCTATTTTGCGCGTCGTACTGTTTTGTGCAGTTTATCACTCCCGCTATTTTGCGCGTCGCACTGTTTTGTGCAGTTTATCACTCGAGCTATTTTGCGCGTCGCACCGTTTTGTGCAGTTTATAACTCGTGCTATTTTTCGCGTCGCACGGTTTTGTGGAGTTTATCACTCGCGCTATTTTGCCCGTCGCACTATTTTGTGCAGTTTATCACTCGCGCTATTTTGCGCGTCGCACTGTTTTGTGCAGTTGAAACTCGAGCTATTTTGCGCGTCGCACTATTTTGTGCAGTTG
>JAXFYN010001383.1:0-31663 GCA_036172215.1 Camellia granthamiana | reverse complement strand
AAGATAGAAGAAGAGATAATACAACTGTTGCATGGAACAAAGAAATTGGTTGATGCTACACTTGATATTCCAAGGTTGATAATTGAAGGATCAATTGAATCTGAGATGGTGCAACATCAAGAGAGCATGCAAGTTCTAGACAAAGTAAATTTGGTTGATTTTCTTGGTGTAGAGCAATTTAATTTGATTTTCAATGCTTGTCTAATTAATCTTGTTAACCAGTTGAAGCATATAGAGAATAACTTTCAGAATGTAGACTTCTCTACATATAATGTTCGGAAGAGGGACAAACAACTGAAGTATTCCAAGTATCTTTTTATTTGGGATGGAAGATGACAGATCTCTAATATGAACTCGAGGACAAGTTCTTTCAAAGAAGAGGAGTCTGATGTAGGACAAGATTTTAAGAATTTTTATATTTTTAGTTTTAATATTTTTGATATATTATTTTATTAGGATTCTTGTAATTTAGTATAAATAATTTAGAATTATTAGGTTTCTTAATTTTGTTATTTTGGAATTAGATTTTGACTAGGATTTTAAATAGTTTAGAATTCTAGTTTCCTATTCTCTTAGGTTTTCTAATTTGTGTTGATTTAAGTTTCTTAATTTATTTTAGAATTACTTTTCCTACAAATATTAGGTTTAGTTTATTATAAATAGCTATGTAAGCCTCATGGCAAAGATAACTTTTATTCAACTTTTTATTCATTCAATATTAAGATATTTTCTATTCCTTGTGGATTCAAGGTTCTATTTTTCTCGTGGATTCGAGAGCCCCTTTCGTCTACTAGAACGATATCTAGTTCCCGTGTATTCCGCTGCGTCAAAAGCTCACCAACTAAACATCATACAAAATAATATAAAATATATAACTATTATACCTCCAAAATTTTGTAACATAAATTACAAAATAATATAATTTTTTTTTCACCACAAAATATAATATTTTTGTACACCACAAAATATAATATTTTGCTCACTATGAAATATACACCCATTTCATTCACTATAAAAATATATAATTTTTCACCATATGGTACACACCATAAAATTAACTATCAAATATTTATTATAATCTTATATAATAAATAATAACAACTACCAAGGTGGTTACTACCAATCACATAATTAAAATGGACTAAATAGTTAAACATGAGTCACTGAACAAACTCAATTTAAATTAAATCTAAATCATTGGTCTCACCCATAAGTCTAACATGGTCTAATTATGTACCAAAATAAACCCAACAAATTTATCTAAAATCATGGTCCGAACACCCAAAACTAAAATTTAAATTCTGTTATAAATTAAACTGAACACCAATCAGTCCGTGAATTTTCATAAAATAAATACTCATCATTTAATTTTGAAATTTTTATCCAACGTGATAGACTCATATGGGAACAATATATAAAAATTTCATAATTTTCTAAGATCGGGAACTAGTTTTAAAAAATACAAAACCGAACTATTTTCGCACAGAATTTACACAGCAATCAAATTTGAAAATTTGCTCAATTAAATTATGTACTGGCTATTTAATTTTTTTTTTTGGGTCATTACAGAGATCATGTGTTCTTGCAGATATCACCTAGGCGGGGTTTGATGAGATTTGGGAAGAGTGGGAAGTTGTCCCCTCGATTTATTGGGCCTTTTGAGATCCTTGAGCGGATCGGAGATGTTGCTTACGGTTTGGCGTTGCCGCCATAGCTTTCTGGGGTTCATGATGTGTTTCATATTAGCATGCTTCGGAAGTATGAGCCGGATCCATCGCACGTGTTGGATTGAACCGACCTAGAGGTAGATGAGGATGCCTCATACGAGGAGAGACCGGTGAGGGTCTTAGATACTCAAGACCAAGTCTTGGAAGGCAAAACGATCCCCTTGGTTAAGGTATTGTGGAAACATCACGGGGTTGAGGAAGCAACTTAGGAGGGTGAATCGGAAGTCTGAGAGAAATATCCGAACTTATTTGTTGGTGTTTGAACATATATTGAGGTTTTAATTATGTTAATGAAATGTAAAAGCATTGTAGCGAAACAAACCAATCATTCTTCTCAAAATGATTAAGAGGCTGAATCCAACTTGAAATTGTTTATTACCTTGAGGATAAACCATTTTGTCAATGATTTCTGTATAATTTCTTCCCATATGATATCCATTGAACTAAATTGATATAATTTTAAAAAATAAATGGCAAAATTGATACGATTCAAACTATATATATACCAAAATGACACAATAAAACAAATTAGGACTCTTTTATATATACATATGTAACTATTGTTTTACTTGATGCCTGTACATATGATTATTAATTACTGTTAAGGTTTTAGCAACTTCTTATATATATATATGTCTTTTTCAATTTATCTTTTGTCACTTGCCAATAGGATGATGTACATTACAAGGCTGATTAACAATTGTCATTAACTTCTAGTTCATCCTAAAAAATTACCAGCAAAATGCCAAGGGCATGAAAAAATTGGACTTAGGAAGACATATTTCTTCATTCTTCACACATTCCACACCCCCCCCCCCCCCCCCGAAGTAAGGATTCCGGGTAATAGGGCCATCCAATTTTAAATTTCATTGGGCAAAATCTAAAATAAAGAGAAAAGAAACATGTTCACACATGCTATCTTGTGTCGATAATACATTTTTTTTTTTTTTATTTAAAATCAGCAAAAAAGAACCTTTATTGATGAACCAAGATAGTATTACATCAATAAAGAGAGGGATGAGTGCCAAGAGCATCATAACGAAACAAACCAATTCCAACTAGGTTGGCACCGATAGTCCGTTCAATCATATGCAAGCACACCATCAAGAGTTGGTAAGAAACCAACCACAACAAAAAAAAAAAAAAACCAAACAGCAGCCAAGAAACATTGAAAGTAGTTTTTTTTTATGAAACATTTAAAATCACACATTTTCTAACCTATTTTATTGGGCTTGCTTGTTTCTAAATTTTCAAATAAAAATGTAAAAAATATGAAAATATGACTTTCTGAACTTTGTAATTATTTTGTTTCAAAAATCATGGAAAATAAAAAAAAAAATTCCCCTGAATAACATTAAAATCATGGATTCGGAACCTCTAGTAAGATGCTCTCTTTTAAGATATTGTCAAGGTTTTAAAAGTAATATGACAAGTCGCTGGTTTGTTTTTCTTCAAACCAGAAATTGGATTTCATATAGCTTGAGTTCTTGGATATTTCAAAATATGTGATATGTGCTATAGACAAGAAAGATCCTTCATTTAGTCATAATAATGAGGAAATCAGTTGGCCTCTTTTGGCAACATCTAAAAAAGTAAGATTATTAGCTTATTGGCTTATTTTTGGTCACATTACTTTTCTATTTTTGTGTACGTCTTTTTGTAATAAATAAAAAAGGTAGCTTATAAGTCATACATAAAACAACCAAACTGATGACTTTTGGTATTAGAAGGGTGAATAGATCTATCAATTTTTGAAGCTTAGATGATCCTTTATTTAAGTGAGTGGTTCATGAATCAAGGATTGAGGGTACACCAAGGCCTTAATTTATTTTTTGATCAGTAAAGAAAAATTTATTAATGAATCAAAAGATTACAATGTAAGAAATCAAATGAAACATTGGAAGCACTAGCAAAGAAAGAACACGCCTTCACTTATACAAATGAATTTGTATATGTAATTTAGCTTTTCTTTCATTATCCCTTTCTTATACAAATTGAGGACCTAAACATTCAGTAAAGGATTGAATTTAAGGACCCCCGTTTCCATAAAGAAGCAAAGTATCAAACTTACAAAGAAGCAAAGAACCAACTTTTCTACTTATTCGAATTGTAATCTGATTAAGTTTCTCTATACCATTTTGGCATCTTTCCTCAACATCGATCTCACTTACATTCAATGCCAATCAGTAAAAAACACGAGAAAAAAAGAGAGAAAGAAATAAAAAAAAGAAAAAAGAAAAATGCAAATCAATCATTATATGCTTTCTTTGGGAGGGCACATGATTAAATTTGGCATTTTAATTTTGTGGTCAAAACACATGTAACTCTAAATCAAGAAAATTTATGGAAAGAATTTAAAAAACAATATCCTTTTATATCAACACAATACTATTATTATTAACTAAATATTCTCTATCAACATAATTAAATATGAAATATGATTATGCATACTATCATGTCTGAATTAATTTTCCAAAAATAGGGATTTCCTCTATCTACTGAAGTTAAACATTTGAAATTGTGCTTGACACTTCCACATGATATAAAATAACATTTATGATGAACTCAACATTAAAATGTCAAGTGTGATGTTTTCGTTTATTTTTTGATACAGATGATCAAGCAACTAGCTAAAAAATCATTTTTCATTCTATTATGCAGTTGGTTTTTAGCGAATTTCATCGCTAAAAATACACATTCCAATGTTTACCTGAAACATGTAAAATTAATAGAAGACACATTAATTTATCAATAGTAATAACATATATAACTCGTTTCAATAATCACTATCAAATTTGATGAATTATTTTCAAAAATATAATGTCAAACACAGTCAATTTTTCATTAGCAGATAAACAAACAAGAATGGATGATGAAACAAGGAGAATCAACAAATTAAAGTTTGATGTATAAGAAAAGGCAAATGACACCACACAGGGAAAAAATGAATAACACTAAATTATATTGATACTTCTTATATTTTGCCCCTTATGCCATTTTGGTTATTACATTTTAAATTTATTCACTCAACCAATTCAGTGATCATTTTTCTTCAAAAATAGAAACGGTATTATCAATTGGACCATATTGATGCAAACCGAGTTTAGCAAACTTATAATCTTTCCCCTAAAAGTACGACACATGCAACTTATGTGTGTATTTTTCATTCAAAAATATTAACAATTGTAATCAATTGAATTAAATTGAAACAAAGTCATAAATTCCGGTTTAAAATCGAGTCAATTGAAATTATAGACATCAAAATAATACAATAAACAAAATATGGAGACTACATACATAATTCCCCAAAGAAAATGATAACAAACAAGCGCATTAGAATAATAAATACTATAATTAATAGCAAACATAGAAAACACTAGGGTATGCCCCAAGGAAAAAGCATACAAAAACAGAGAAAGAGGACAACCAAACACTTTGTTCCCCCCCCCCCCCCCCCCCCCCCCAACCCAAAAAAAAAGGACAACCAAACTTTGTTCAAAAAAATTTTAAAAAAATGGACAACCAAACACAACACATAAAAAATAAAACTCAAAACTGATATCTCATAAAAATAACTCACAAATGACAAAATAAAACAATAGTAGAAACCAAGAATCAGACTGTATGGCCACTCACACCTCTTTGTTAACCCCTTGTGCTAGCCAATGCATGATCCACTCTAGTCCTAAATGAGCAATATTTGATAAATATAATTTTTTTGAACTTTATTGAGAAGTTGGTAAGGAAAAAATTAAATTAAAAAATAGATCTTCTATATCTAACTTGACAATTTTATTTTTTTTTGTATTAATAAAACTCAATTAGAAAAAGAAAATGTTTGAGACTTCCAAAAAATTCTCACTATTTGACCCACACAAAGATAGTATAATCAGTGTCAACTTTTGATTAGTTACACACTCAATGATATAAGGCTTTCCTTTCTTATTATATCATTGCGAGTGAATTTATAGATTTAAAATGTAGATCTCTAACATTACTCATTAGAAAATTATGTTAAAAAATTTGTCCAATAATTAATTTAGGGGTGCCAACCCTTTACATTGTGTTGAAATTTTGTCCTATAAGAAACCGTAACATTACTACAATGTAGCAGAGATTTTGAATTGTAGTAATTCTAATTTGACATTTTGGTTGTGTAGTACTTTTTGTGGTATGAGATCTTAGGTTCTTCTCTTATAAATAAAAGTTTGATATCTTTTATGATGATTGATTTATTTCTTTCCCATTATGAGAGTTGTATGTGAAAACTAGAAGTTGTTGGGCTTGACTTGGTGGGTTTAGTGGATTGGTTGTTAAATTTTATTGACTTTTTAATTATTGGGAGTTAGTGGCCTATTTGATTAAGTAAATATTTTTCAGAATGTAATTAATCTCCTATCTATTGGTAAGAAAATAAAAAAAATCAGGTATGCAAAGCTATGTTATTGGTAGAAATTTGATTGTAAAGACTTGCAAGTGAGGGAGGATTGGATTAATCCAGGGGACTCCACATGGGAGCTGACCCATCAAGCTATCAAAAATTATTTGAAAAAAATATCTATGTTGTTAATATTTTATTTAATATAGCTTAATTCAATTAAAAAGTTAAGTGATCTCATCAAATGGGGATCAATATTCATTATACGCCTATTGTTTCAGAAGTTTTAAATTACTCTGTTTGAGTTTTTTTATTTTTCATTATTTATTTATTTTTATCTTTAGTCAACTTTTTAAATATTTTAAGAATTTTCTTTTAATAAATTTTTTAGGTCCACTTAATCTAGTACATTTAAAAAAAAAATGTGAAAAAATATTTTAAAAAATCACTAAATAAGAAAAAGAGAAAATTGGTGAAAAGTCTATTTTAAAAAAGGTGCAAGGCATTAGGTCCCATGAGTATTTTTCTTTGGTAAGAAGTACACTCTTTGTAAAATATTGTGGTGGGAAGTATGTTTTATTATTTTGGAGAACATTTTGTTTCTAATTTTACCCTTTAACCTATCTATTGAAAGTTCATTTTTTTTGAACCTATCTTTTGAAATTTTTTTATCTGTTCAATTTTTATGAACCTGTCTGTTGAAATATGTTTTATTTGTTCAATTTTTATGAACCTATTTGTTGAAATATTTTTTATTTGTTCAATTTTTTTTGAACCTATCTGTTTAGTTTTTTTAATCTATCTATTGAAATTTATCAAGCATATTTCCAATATCTGTTGAAATTCACAAAGCCTATTTTTTTCCTATCTGTTGAAATTTTACCAAATAAATTATCTATTGAATATCTTCGGCCTACTTAGATCAGTTTCCTTATTTGTTGAATTTTTTTCTTTCTATCTATACAAATTGATTTCACACACACACGCACACACACACACACACGCACACACATACACACACACACACACACACACATATATATATAGATTTTTCCTATCTATTTAATTTTTTACTTTTATTTGTTTTAGGCTTTGGGGGTGTCTGGGAAGTTGGCTATTTGAGTAGGCTTTAATTTTTGGTTATTTTAGAAGCCTAAATATAATTGTGTTTACTCACCAAAAAAAAAATAAAAAATTAGTTGTGTTGGGAAAGAGGGTTCGATTTTTTTTTTGTAATTGGATGTGATATTTCTGAGAGAAAAAATAAAATGATTATGGGTTTGATTTGATAGTTTGTCTAAGCCCATTTTATCTTTTCATGTCATTTTAGCCAAAAGGCCAAAAAAACTTCTTTCCGAACACCCCATAGTGAGAGAGAGAGAGAGAGAGAGAGAGACAGAGAGACAGAGAGAGAGAGAGATTAAAGAGATACTAGGCCACGTTTGGGAACAAGCTAATTTAGTAACTTTTTGGCTATTTGGCTAAAATATGAGCTAAAAAAAACTAGTATGTTTGGGATGACTTTTTGACTTTTTACGAAAAGATGTGCAAAAAGTAGAGACAAAAGAGAATCTTTGACTTTTTGGTATGGATTGTTGGCTTTTTGACTTTTTTATTAACTTTTTGGCTTTTTGGCTAAACCGGCTAGTCCCCAAACGAAGCCTAAGAGAAATCAAGAGAGAGGAATGCACTTGAGAGAGATAGAGAGGAGAGGAAAGTAGGTGATTTAGAGAGAGAAGGGGGTCGTTAATTGAGAGAGAGAGAGAGAGGATTTTGATTGAACAGACCCACGTGGATCCCAATGTGTTGTAGAAGTATGTCTTTATGGATATAATAATTTAGAGCGTGGACTCTTAAATCCAAGAAATTTACAATTGGACTTATGGATCGAGTGTCCTAAAAAAAAATATAAAAATTCACTGAATTTTTATTTATTTTATTATTTTTCACAAATATTTTATTTTTTAAATATATCTAAGTTAGATACATAAAAAGATTGAATAAAATTTTAATTTTTTTTAAAGGTAACAAAGCACGAAAAACAAAAAGTTCAACTATTTTGAAAACTCAAAACTAAACAAAGTGAATGTTGTTCAGTTCTTATAGAATTTTTAAAATTTAAATTTGTAGAGTGATCTCATTTATAAAAATTCTTGAAGTCACCACCGGATTAAGCATCCCATAAATTGCTTCCACAAATAAGCAAAGAATCACATATTTGTACTGTTGTTGGCGTAGAGAAAGAAAACATACTTTTCTTGAAATAAGGTTTAAGAATTATTTATTCTATATAAATTGAGACATGCACAAGCACAGATGGTATAGCACAATGAAATTAGTCCTTATTACAAATAAGTGAGCTATTAAATAATAGTAAACAGATTTGTTTCTTTTTGAAAGTCTCTGTTGAAGAAGAAGGATACTAAGGAGAGGTCTTCCTGAAGTCAACATATTGATTTACTGCATATCCTGTAAGTTTTCATCACACTACACTACCCTGTAATTCTTGTTGAATTTTTTATGCCAATTCCTATAAATGTTTAAGTTGTTAAAAAGAGGGGTAATTTTATTATTTATATTATATTCTCAACCCACCCTCATGTGGTGGAATTTATTTATTTTTCATAATGAGCAAACACGTGAAAGCATTTTAATTATCAGATGGATAGTGAGGTTCAAATACAGAACTTAAATCATATTAACAAAGAAAGATCCAAGGCATGAATGTCCAACTCTGCTAAAGTAGCTCTGATGCCTATCCAAATTGAGTTGAAGTGATGGTTTTAAAGTATCTGGAATAGATTTCGAAGGAAAGGAAGAATTTTGCAGAGTTGGACCAGATTATCAAGGCAAGAATTCACATGATAAGTATCGTAAGCAATGATGCTGCTTCGATTTCTTGATAAAGGAATTTCCTAGCCATGGCGCTCTTTGCTTTTCTTTGAGGGTCAAATTTTACTTGGAGGTTGCTTTAGTATGAGTTTAGTATGTTCATTGTAGGATGTTCTGGAATTGCAGTTGGTTTGAAATTCCATTTGATATGGGATTTCTGATAGTGGCTTTTTGCTTTATAATTCCTTTTGGCGTGGCTTTCAGTTCATTGCTCGTTGTTGGTTTTGTTTCTTTTAGGTGACTTTCATGTTGATTGTTTGTGGCTAGGTTGTCATATTTTATTGTTCTGTCAAGTGTTAGGCTTTAGTATAGTTCATGATAAGCTTGGTACATGTGTCAACTTCTTGATATATGTTTCTAGACCTTTGATGCTATTTTCTTGTCCACTTTTTTATTGTTTTAATTTATTTGTACTCTGTACTTTATTTTACATCAGTAAATTTTTTTTTTTTTTGTTGATAGAAAAAAAATTTCAAATATGAACTTGAAAAAATTTGAGGGACCGTGAAGCCAACCATGGGTTCCATTTCGAAACCGTTTATCTTCTAAGATTCTCAATGTAGGGTGATTATTGGGTATTCTTGGAGTACGACCACATGGTTCTCTATAATATCATGATTAGGTCAATCAAATACTTGTAATTTTTTTATTTTATCACACTTGTTTCCTAAAAATTAGACAATAAGATTGAATTTGAAAATAGATTATTCCTTTTTTTTTTTAAGAGACAAACACGATAAAATAAAAATACTATTTATAATTTTCTCAAACCTCAGAAGAAGTAAGTGTAATTTACTTTTAAAATAAATAAATAAATAACATCCTCCTTTTAGTTATCTCCATCTACCACAATTAAAATGTGGTCATCCAAATTTATTTCAAAATATGATCACTAAAAAGTAGTGTGCTTTAGAAATTAGGAAAATTGCACTGACCTCCCTTAAGGTTTGTCCTTAATTACAGGTATCTCCCTTGTTATTTCAAAAATAACACAGACCATCCCTTACTTTTGAAACTAATGTACAAAGACCCCCTTTTCTATTACCCATCTGTCTAAATTCAAATAGATTATGCTGATGTCATCCATAATTATTCTTCAAATTCCAATACTACCTTTTAGGGGAGGTAAGTGTAATTTACCCATATATATATAAACACATACATTTCATCTCTATTCCCTCTCACTCTCTCTCTCTGTGCTCTGTTTCTCGCACTCACTATTTCTCTTCCATCTCTCTGTGCTATCTTCCCATCTTCTCTCTCTTTCCCATTCTCCTCTCTCTCTCTTCGGAAATTTTGGTCACCAACTCAGTGTAGCTTCGTCTCCACCGTCTGATCTCAATCTAGTAATTTTCTCCAATACCTAGAAAAATGCTAGTCTTCTTCAACCTCAGAGCTCTCTTCTATGTGTTCCATCATCTTCGGTTCCACAATCGGAGACTAATCCTTTGCCAAAGAACAACGATGTTGTTGCTGGAGCTTCGAAATCGCCGGAACATGATTCGTCAAAACCGCTTCTAAAAGCTCTGCTTGATTGTTCTCGATTTGCATAGTCTGAACCAGAAAAGGCTGTGAAATTGTTGATACAAGTTCGAGAATAGGTGAGCGAAGATGGAGATCCAATTGAAAGAGTGGGTTTTTACTTCACTGAAGCTCTCTACTCCAGAGTCTCACACCAAGCTGAAAAGACCCCTCTCTCTCTCTCTTTCTTTCTCTTTCTTTATATATATATATATAGTTATAAGAATGAATGAGAGGGGTTTTTTTTTTTTTTACCTTAAGGGTTGGGTTTTGCACAAAAACCCCAATTGATCAAGATTTGATACCTCTTGGATTTAGGGCAAAGAAATTCAATGACAGATATTCAATTACTATTGGAATTAGATCAAAGAGTTCAGGCAAGACTGATGGGAATTCTTGCCCTAATCTTGATTCTAAGTTTGTGAATGGGAATGGGTTTTTCTTCGGAAGAAATTGCAGAGATGGTTTCTGCCATTAAGATGTTGGGAGAAGGGTTTGTGAATATGGAGAAGATGAAGATAGAGAAGGGTCAGTTGTGTCTTTTCACAATGTGGTTCAAGGGCATTATGGTCAATTCAGTTGTCAAGTTAACGTTGTTTATGTTGTTTTAACGGAAATAGGGAATTTGTGTATTATTTTCAAAAGTATAGAAGGTCAGTGTAATTTTTGAAACTACATGAAAGGTACCTGTAATTAAGGTAAACCTTGAAGGAGATCAATGTAATTTACCTTAGAAATTTAAAAAAACAAACAAATGTTCATTTGCCACAAAAACAACGATATGGTTACAAATTTGGCAATTGTCCTGATCAACATCCAAGAGAGAAGAAGAAAGAAAGAAAGAAATAAGTTACTTATTGGTTTAAGGACTAAAATCTAATTTTCAAAAAGAAAAAATGATATATAAAGCTTACTTTTTTAAATTTATTTTATAGATTCAATGATGTGTAAAAAAAAATGATTTGTTAATAATTAGAGAAATTATGAGAGAGAAAGTTATCTTAAATATTTTAATTGATTGTCATATCATTGAATTTAAAAATTAAGTCTACCTTTTAGACTTGAATACAGTACTATTTTGAAAAAAGGTAAAAAGATCAAAGGCATTTATCTACGGGTGCAACTCGGGAAGGTTCGGGGCGGTTGAGAGGTTGTCTAAGTCAGCCCAAGTTGTACAGAGACTTGCCCAGGCCCAAATTGCACCCGAGGTTGCCTGCCCAAGCTTGACCCGAATTGTCCGAGTTGCCTGAATTGTAAATGGAATTTCAGTTTTTTTTTTTTTAAAACATTATTAAATTATTAAAATTTGACTCTATTTACATTTTTTTAATAGAAAATCATTAACACCATCAAAAAAATAATTTATATAATGTAAAAAGAGATGCTGCTATAGTAGTCTTTACAATTTATGAGTGAAAATAAAAAGTAAGATTTTATTAAGTTTGTATATATAACTATATATTCAATATGATTTAATAATCTAAATTACTTTAATATCATGTAATGACTAATAATTTATATGTATATTTAATATTTTTTTATATCTATATATGCATAATTCGAGCTTTGGATTGCTCGTGTTATTTGACGTCTTTGCCCAAAACCTTGTCCAAATTTAATTCGGGCTTATGAATTTTTGCCTAAACCCCATACCCAATTTGAAAATATTTTATCCAAGTCCTAAAAAAATTCAGGCTGGGTTTCGGTTACTCGGTGTTGAGCCCGGCCAAGTTACACCCCTACATTTATCCTCTTCAATTAGCTAAATATGGTCTAAGTTCTTCTTTTAGGTGTCGCTATAAACTAAATCATATACCATTTAATTTTATTGGGCTTCTTTATAGTATCTCCATTTCTTTTCTTATTTTGTTTTTGTTTCTGAGTTTTTTATATATGTTTTTTTTTTTCTTTTAAATAAAAAAGTAAAAATCAAAGAGTCGTTTGCTAGCTCATGTAGTTAAATATGTTCATAAATGTGATATGGTTTAATTTAATGAAAGTTGAGGGACGTGACCAGGAATAATTGTAGGTATATATCAAAAATATAATTACACCTGCACACATATGTAGGGTGTACCTTACAATAATATGGATTTAAAAGTAATTCTACCTCAAAACTGATCCGACTTGATGGGAATTTTTTATCCAACCCATCCACTGATGCTCCATCTAAGTTCATGTTGTTCTCAGACCATCAATCCCTTCTTTCCCGTTTGTGCAACACAATGTGGTCATATCAAATCAGGTTTCTCAAACGAAGTGAAATGACAGAATTGTGCAAGTAAATTGTTGTTTTCTGGAGATGAACACAAGGCCTTTGGGTTTGAGGTTGATTAATGGTTTAGATGGCCTCAGCTTTATTGTCTCAAGAGACACCAAACATATAGTTGCACCCATGTACCAAATTTCTTTTCCCATGCTTCAGTGATTAAAAGGTAGTTCAATGCACAAAACTCCATTAAAGTAGGGTCTAAGAAGGATAAGATACATGGAGTCTTTAATTCTAAGAGAAACTATTTCTGTGACTCGAGCTTATGTCACCAAAGATAGTAACTGCAAGGCTTCCTTCAGTAACTATTTCCCAAGAAATAGAATATTCTAAGCATCATGATTAACGACTTTTCTTACCTTTTTATTATAGATGGGAATTATATTGTGTTTAATTGTGTTTGTGTCATGTTATCTCAAATTTGTGTTAAGGATTCTCTCAATACTAATTCAACCCATGTCGTTTCATTTTGGATTCATATCATGTTTATCTGTCATGTTAAAATTTCAACCCGTAGTCAAAAAATATTAAGTGCATTAACTTTTGCTTTTCTCATAATTAAATTTCATCAAATTAATCTCAATCATTCATAAAAGTGTTTAATTTTATTTATCCAATTTCAAAAGACTAAAACTCATTTATTTATTTATTTATTGTTTACTACATTTGTAAGGACCCACATTTATGGCTTAGTCATGTTCATGTGCATTCATGTACTTTTGCCTTGTTAAGTTAACATTTATGAATCTTGTCTTGTTTTGTACGTATATGGTTTGCCTAAGTGGTATGTGTATGCTTTGTTCCTTCTTTGCTGTCCCCAAGCCTAGGTCATGTTAAGCCTAAGTTATGTTAAGACTAAGTCATGCCAAGTCTAAGTCATGTCAAGCCTAGATCATTCCAAGCCGAGGTCGTCCTAAGCTTAGAACCATCTCGGAACCACTTTGATTGACCTCTATCTTCGTCCTGGCATATTGGCCGAGATGATTATCATCTAGGCCGAGGTGTGTGCCACCGAGGCCGAGATGTGTATTATCTAGGCCGAGATGTCATCCTTGAACCCAAGTAATCTGTTCCTGGACAGGTATGACCTAGACCGAGGTGTGGCACATCTAGGCTGAGGTGTGGCACAGCTAGGCCAAGTGTTGTCCTTCCTAGCCGAGATCATTGTTCCCTGACTTGCCAAAGTTTTGTCCTTAGCCGATGTCATCACTTGCCGGAGTGCCCTTGCCACCAAGCTTGTTGAATACGCTTTGTCTTACACCTGTCTTGTCAATCTATCACCTTTTGGAGGAGAACCAACGGCCGTTGCCACGTGTCCGAGCTGAGTGTTAAATCAGCCGGCAGAGAGAGAAACCTATCATTTGTTATATCTTTGTTTTGAAGAGGAGAGAGAAGCTCTAGGAGAAGAAAGGAGGAGTTCTTGAGAGAGAGTAGATTTCCAAGCTTGATTCCTAGAGATTGAACCGTTAGATTCGTGTTCTAAGGTTAGATTCTCAATCTGCTCATGTTGTTCTTTATGATTATGTTATTGCATTGCATGATTGAGTATGATTTGTAAGCCATGCATTGTTTTCAAGTTCGGTTTTTAGAAGAGAAAATAGTATTCATGTGTTCTTCAAGAAAAGTCATGTTTTGATCCAAGAGTTTGCACCAAAGGTTCATGTTTTCATGTTTGTTTTTGTATGATCTTCAAGTATGGGTACCCAGGTCCATGTTTTTGAACTCATGGCATGAAATCCCAGATTTTGTAATAACCAAGTTATGATTTTTAACATTCATGTTCTTCATGTTCATGTTCATGTTCTTCAACCCAGATTTCCAGACTTCACTTCCCGAAGTGTAGTCGCCGAGATCACCCTTACCTAGACCTCACACTTAGGCCAAGCATCGTATCTCACCTTGGCCTACCTTGCATGATCACTTGCACCTTTAGTCTGTCTTGCATGAACACCTCGGCATGCAGCCGCACGCCGAAGCCTTGGTGACGCACCTCGGCCAAGAGGTGTGGGACCTCGGCTTAGACCTGGTTGGTACCCAGCATGTCTTCTTGACATGTAAAACAGTGTTTTGACTTCCAGCATGTTTTCCCGAGATCATTTGCATGCATGTAAGACTTGTTTTGAGATGTGTTTTTAGTGGACCTTGCCATGTGTTTGTAGGACTTGGACTTTTGCTTTGATTCCGACGTCCCGCGAACTAAGTGAGTGGTATTTTTAATAAAGTTATGTTATAAGGTTTTGATAAGCTTTACTTTGCCTTGTTTTGAAAAGTATTTGTTAAGCATGAATGATTACCCTTATTTTGACGTACCAAGTATAAGCTTTGTTTTGATGTTAAGTATGAAAGTCCCTTGGCTGGAGGACTCTAAACTTTCGCAGCATTAAGTATAAAAGGATACGGTCCTTTCTTGGTAAGACTCTCGTGTTCAAGGGATACGGTCCTTTGTAACATAGGTCTCTCGTGCTGGAGGACTCTAAACTTTCGCAACACAATACGGTGAAAAAGGGCTACGGGCCTAAGTCACACAATACGGTGAAAAAGGGCTACGGGCCTAAGTCACACAAGTAAGCAAGTTTTATAAGATCAAGATTGATGAATACGGTTCATCCCATGTTTGGATACAAGTTATGCTAAGTGTATGTTTTGAACAAGTTATGTTATATGTACACGTTTTGAAGAAGCTATGATATATGTATTGTTTTGACAAGGACCTCGGGAAATCATTCATTTAACCCCTTTATTACTTGTACCATTCACTGAGTTTCCAAACTCACCCTCTCTATGTATATATGTAGGTTTCAAGCAAGAAGTCGGCTACGCCGAGATGTGTGTTTTGTGCCCGATGTTTTGTATGCATGTTGCGTCGGCAATACTTATGTCGGCATTTTGTGTTTAAGTCGGCTACCTTGTTTTTACGTCGGCAGTTCTGAAGATGATGTTCCTTGACTTGTATTCGTTATGTTTTGTATATGTCAACTTGTGAAGCCTTTTGTCAAGATATAATGTATATTTTATTTGCTTATAGCCAAGTTGTAAGTTATGTAAAGATGTATGCCAATTCATGGGACTTATGCACAGCTCTTATGGACTAATTAGATCTGTATATATATTGCTTCCGCACCTGTAAGCCCCTCATATTATACTCTGATTGTGTGTGAATTTTGAAAGTTGGCCTTCGGTAATCTCGGATTACTGGCCATCACGGTACCATCCTACTAGGGGCGGGTTGGGGTCGTGACAGAATGGTATCAGAGCACAAGATCCTTATAGTACGATGGTCACACACTTTGAGTCCTAAAGAGCATAGGATTTCCCTTAGACTTGGTGTTAGGATTGCATCAT
Organism: Camellia granthamiana; assembly: GCA_036172215.1. NCBI lineage: Eukaryota > Viridiplantae > Streptophyta > Magnoliopsida > Ericales > Theaceae > Camellia > Camellia granthamiana. The sequence goes on along the minus strand of JAXFYN010001383.1, from coordinate 15,534 downwards.
ATTGCTTGCTACTTGACAATGTGTGCATCATCTCAGCATCAGCATTTGTTACATCGGCATGATCATGTTCACTTGCATACATGTCTATTTGTTCGTGCATCATCTCGGCATGATCATTTCCACTTGCATACATGTTTATTTGTTCATTTTGGTTTTAAGAGTCACACTTTGCATACTCCTAGCATCATGAGAAGAGGTAGACCTCCAGTCGGCCGAGATCAATCCGAGGACAGAATAGACAGATTAGAAAGGATGGTAGAAGGTTTGGCCCATGAGTTAAGACAAGCAAGGCAGCAGAACACTGGTACTACATCTACTCAGGCCAAGCAGACAGATGGCCGACAAGCGGTACCACCTCCGCCTCCTCCGGTGCCACAAGTGCAGCCGGAGCCAGCTTTGTATGGAGATGACACCTTGACCTTAATCAAGGAATTCAAGAAGATGAAGCCGCCAAAGTTCCATGGAGGTATAGAGCCGATGAAAGCAGAAGCATGGGTTCTTGAGATGGAGAAGTTGTTTGAGGTTTTCCCTAGCACAGACGCCCAAAAGGTGGCATTGGCAGCATTCACATTGGAAGACGACGCTCGTAGATGGTGGATGATGATCCGAGAAGGCAATCCAGACTTGACTTGGGCCAGATTTTTGGAGTTGTTCTATGACAAGCATTTCCCACTCAGTGTCCGAGATCGCAAGACCACAGAATTCCAGATGTTAACACAGGGTAGCAAAACAGTGGCTGAGTACGACCGTGCATTCACCGAGCTGGCAAGGTATGCACCTCACATGGTCGACGACGACTACAGAAAAGCTAGGAAGTTTGAGAGTGGACTTCGGGGACCAATACAAGATCGGGTAAATTTGTTTAACATGCCGATGTATGCTGGAGTGTTAGATAAAGCCATCTTGGCAGAAGCCAACCTGAACAGGAGTCAGAGTTCGGGAGGGAATCAGAAGAAGAGGCAGACCTATGACAATCGTAAAGAAGAGGCAGACCCGAATGATGCCGAGGAGAAAACAAAGGTGGACAGTCCCAACAACACAAATCAGGAAGGTGACGTCAGGCCGACATGTGCAAGTTGTGGGAAGTTACATTTTGGGGTTTGTCTTCGAGCAACTGGAGCATGTTTTGGATGTGGTGAGATGGGTCATCGCATTAAGGATTGTCCCAAGGTAAAGGCTGGAAAGGATAAGAAGAGATGAGGACCCGATGTTCGGAATTGTTTTGAGGACATGGTAAGTGAAGTTTGGGGACCAAACTTCTTTAAGGGGGGAAGGATGTAAGGACCCACATTTATGGCTTAGTCATGTTCATGTGCATTCATGTACTTTTGCCTTGTTAAGTTAACATTTATGAATCTTGTCTTGTTTTGTACGTATATGGTTTGCCTAAGTGGTATGTGTATGCTTTGTTCCTTCTTTGCTGTCCCCAAGCCTAGGTCATGTTAAGCCTAAGTTATGTTAAGACTAAGTCATGCCAAGTCTAAGTCATGTCAAGCCTAGATCATTCCAAGCCGAGGTCGTCCTAAGCTTAGAACCATCTCGGAACCACTTTGATTGATCTCTATCTTCGTCCTGGCATATTGGCCGAGATGATTATCATCTAGGCCGAGATGTCATCCTTGAACCCAAGTGATCTTGTTCCTGGACAGGTATGACCTAGACCGAGGTGTGGCACATCTAGGCCGAGGTGTGGCACAGCTAGGCCAAGTGTTGTCCTTCCTAGCCGAGATCATTGTTCCCTGACTTGCCAAAGTTTTGTCCTTAGCCGATGTCATCACTTGCCGGAGTGCCCTTACCGCCAAGCTTGTTGAATACGCTTTGTCTTACACCTGTCTTGTCAATCTATCACCTTTTTGAGGAGAACCAACCGGCCGTTGCCACGTGTCCGAGCTGAGTGTTAAATCAGCCGGCAGAGAGAGAAACCTATCATTTATTATATCTTTATTTTGAAGAGGAGAGAGAAGCTCTAGGAGAAGAAATGAGGAGTTCTTGAGAGAGAGTAGATTTCCAAGCTTGATTCCTAGAGATTGAACCGTTAGATTCGTGTTCTAAGGTTAGATTCTCAATCTACTCATGTTGTTCTTTATGATTATGTTATTGCATTGCATGATTGAGTATGATTTGTAAGCCATGCATTGTTTTCAAGTTCGGTTTTTAGAAAGAGAAAATAGTATTCATGTGTTCTTCAAGAAAAGTCATGTTTTGATCCAAGAGTTTGCACCAAGGTTCATGTTTTCATGTTTGTTTTTGTATGATCTTCAAGTATGGGTACCCAGGTCCATGTTTTTGAACTCATGGCATGAAATCCCAGATTTTGTAATAACCAAGTTATGATTTTTAACATTCATGTTCTTCATGTTCATGTTCATGTTCTTCAACCCAGATTTCCAGACTTCACTTCCCGAAGTGTAGTCGCCGAGATCACCCTTACCTAGACCTCACACTTAGGCCAAGCATCGTATCTCACCTTGGCCTACCTTGCATGATCACTTGCACCTTTAGTCTGTCTTGCATGAACACCTCGGCATGCAGCCGCACGCCGAAGCCTTGGTGACGCACCTCGGCCAAGAGGTGTGGGACCTCGGCTTAGACCTGGTTGGTACCCAGCATGTCTTCTTGACATGTAAAACAGTGTTTTGACTTCCAGCATGTTTTCCCGAGATCATTTGCATGCATGTAAGACTTGTTTTGAGATGTGTTTTTAGTGGACCTTGCCATGTGTTTGTAGGACTTGGACTTTTGCTTTGATTCCGACGTCCCGCGAACTAAGTGAGTGGTATTTTTAATAAAGTTATGTTATAAGATTTTGATAAGCTTTACTTTGCCTTGTTTTGAAAAGTATTTGTTAAGCATGAATGATTACCCTTATTTTGACGTACCAAGTATAAGCTTTGTTTTGATGTTAAGTATGAAAGTCCCTTGGCTGGAGGACTCTAAACTTTCGCAGCATTAAGTATAAAAGGATACGGTCCTTTCTTGGTAAGACTCTCGTGTTCAAGGGATACGGTCCTTTGTAACATAGGTCTCTCGTGCTGGAGGACTCTAAACTTTCGCAACACAATACGGTGAAAAAGGGCTACGGGCCTAAGTCACACAATACGGTGAAAAAGGGCTACGGGCCTAAGTCACACAATATGGTGAAAAAGGGTTACGGGCCTAAGTCACACAAGTAAGCAAGTTTTATAAGATCAAGATTGATGAATACGGTTCATCCCATGTTTGGATACAAGTTATGCTAAGTATATGTTTTGAACAAGTTATGTTATATGTACACGTTTTGAAGAAGCTATGATATATGTATTGTTTTGACAAGGACCTCGGGAAATCATTCATTTAACCCCTTTATTACTTGTACCATTCACTGAGTTTCCAAACTCACCCTCTCTATGTATATATGTAGGTTTCAAGCAAGAAGTCGGCTACGCCGAGATGTGTGTTTTGTGCCCGATGTTTTGTATGCATGTTGCGTCGGCAATACTTATGTCGGCATTTTGTGTTTAAGTCGGCTACCTTGTTTTTACGTCGGCAGTCCTGAAGATGATGTTCCTTGACTTGTATTCGTTATGTTTTGTATATGTCAACTTGTGAAGCCTTTTGTCAAGATGCAATGTATATTTTATTTGCTTATAGCCAAGTTGTAAGTTATGTAAAGATGTATGCCAATTCATGGGACTTATGCACAGCTCTTATGGACTAATTAGATCTGTATATATATTGCTTCCGCACCTGTAAGCCCCTCATATTATACTCTGATTGTGTGTGAATTTTGAAAGTTGGCCTTCGGTAATCTCGGATTACTGGCCATCACGGCACCATCCTACTAGGGGCGGGTTGGGGTCGTGACAACATTGATTCCAAAATAAGAAATTAAAATATCATATTATCTGAAATGAAAACTAAAAAATTAGATTCTTATTTTACATATATATATATATATTAACTAGATATAGGATTGCATATAGGATTTAATGTCTTAAATAATATTAAAATGTATGACTAGTACTTCATTAAATATTTTATTCATATTAATTTCAAGTTATGCAAATTTGACACTAGTTTGACTCATTTAGTGTCATAATGTGATTAGTATGAATAAATAGACAACTCTACTTTCATTATACACTTATCGATCTTTTTATTTTTCCTACTTCAATTAAATTTGATTAGGCATTAATCAAATTTTCATTATACATTTAATGTAAACTCTTATCGGTAAGAGTTTTATTCGAAAGGATTCAGGGATAAAATTGTGTAGATGTAGCATTGATGTATACTCACATCAAAGCCAATTTCCTTATTGTTATAATTATAAAAATTCCATCAACTCATGAAATCAAGTTGAAATCAAGTTCGTTAATTAACACTTTCAAGACCTATCACTTATCAAAAATTATTTGGTGATCTTATTAGGACATTGTCCAATACCCTCAAAGTCACGCCATCATGTAATTTCCTACATTTAGGGACCAATCTTAGTGTAATCATTTGACATTTAGAAGTGTTAGACAATACTCTATGGGTGGTAATTTGGCATTTAATCTACTAACATGACTAGAATCACACATGTAATTAGAGGGTTAAGATTAATTATTATTTTTTTACTCGAACTTGAATATAACACAACCTAAAAACAAAAAAAATCAAATGGGTAGTATTTGGATTGAATACACAAAATACGAAATGAACACGTTTGGCTCACATAAAAATTCGTGTCGACATGTCGCTCCTGTGCCAGGGATGAACAAAGAGGAGACCCGTGCTGGGTCAACAGAGAGGGGATTTCTCGACATGTTGATGAGGTTCAACCGACGGAGCTGTTTGGGTGAGGAAAATCCGTGGGAGAAGTGTGAATTTCGGCCATGGGTGGGCGTTGAAGGTAATGCGGAAATGGGTGGGTCTCGGCGGCAATGGAGCCTCAGAGTGTCCGGCTATGGTGCAAGGTGTTCGGCCTAGAGTATTGGTGCAAAGAAGGCATCACAGGGACAATGGGAGGCGCGTGCGATGAAGAAATTACGAGAGGCTTTGTGGCATGCTTTTTTTAGGCAACTAGGAAACATGCATGGGGTTTATGAGTAGGAGTGTAAAAATGGCCCGTGGGCGGCCTGAAGCCCCCCCGCTGCTCGGGGTGGGCCCAACCCGTTTAGGACCGTTCAGGCTTGGGCCCAAGCCCCGCTTGGCCCAACCCATCGGCCCACTCAAAAGCCTGGCCCGAGGCCCGGCCTACCCGAGGCCCAGTGTTTATTTTTAATGAAAAATAATAAATTTTTGGTGGAAAAAATAAAAAAAATTATTTAGGCTCTCCCAAAGCCCGGGCCCAGGCCCAGCGGCCCAGCCCACTAGCTTGCCCAAAGCCCAAATACCCTTGGGCTTGGGCCTGGGCCAAGTTTTCTTGCCCATGGGTCGGCTCAGCCCGGCCTGATTTTTGGCAGGAGCCTGTAAGGCCCGGCCCGAGCCCAGATAGGCTGGGTTGGCCTGGGCCAAAATTACACCCCTATTTATGAGTGTAATGTGTTTTGGACAGCGTGGGAGACGACAAGATTGTGTTTGGTTTCACTAGTTTGGGTGTGGGTGTGGGGCTCAACAGTTTGGTTCGAAGTTTTAATTGTGAGGTCGAGAAATTAGTTGTAAGGATGTGAATAGCAATAATAGGAGAGTGCTCTACTCTTTGAATTCCTCTCAATGTGTCTTTTTTCTTTTTACCTTTAAATTTTATATTTTTAATGAAATTTTTTCTTTGCCGATAAAAAAAAACTATTTCATGAGAAAAGAAATCTTCTAAGAATTAGTTATTGACAACCTTTCTTACCTTTTTATTATCATATCGTGTTAATTGTATTCGTGTCATGTTATTTCAAATTTGTGTTAGAATTCTCTCAATACTAATTCAACATGTGTGGTGTCATTTTGGATTCTTATCATGTTAATGTGTAACGTTAAAATTTTAGCCCTTAGTTAAAAATATAAAGTGTATTAATTTTTGTTTGTCTCATAATTGAATTTCATGAAATTAAAACTCAATTATTTATTATTTTTTGTTTACTACATTGATTCCAAAATAATAAATATCATACACTTGCCGATCTTTTTATTTTTCTATTCCAACTAAATTTGATTAGGCATTAGTATACTCACATCAACTCTGATTTTCTTATTTTTATAATTATAAAAATTGTGTCAACTCATGAAATCAGGTTCGTTCATTAACACTTTCAAGGCCTATCACTTATCAAAAATTATTTGGTGATTTCGGGATATTGTTCAACACCCTCACAAGTCCCACAATTACATAACTTCCTACATTTAGGAATGAGCCCCACGTAATCATATGGTATTCGAAAGAGTGAGACAATACTTTAAGACCATTAAATAACTTATCATGAATGACGGAGTACAATTGATCTTGATAATTGGGCCCAATCCGAACATGACAGTGAGCTTAAAAATACATTTTGCGTTTGAGAGGCTAATAGATTTGATATAATAACAGTTAAAATAGTTTTCTAAATTTATAATTTGGTGCTAAATCCAAAAGGATGTCTATCTTGTTGCCAGATAACCGCACAAACCCATAAATTTAAATCACGAGAATGGTAGTTGTTGGCACATCAAGACAGGGAACGAGTAGCGGAAATGGCGATGCTTCAATTGATATGGAGAGACTAGTGAAATCTATTAGGGAGAAGTTAGATAAGTTGTATAGCCCATCCCCTGAATGTTGTATATATAAAGTTCACAAGAAACTTAAAAAAATCAATGAAGAGGCCTATACTCCTCTCAGAGTCTCAATTGGGCCGCTTCACCATGGTAAAGAAGGCCTAGAAGACATGGAAGAGCACAAGTTGAGGTACTTCAATGATTTTATGCAGCGAAGTGGAAAGAGTTTGGAGGAATTGGTCGAGATTATGAAGGAAATGGAAGGAGGAATTCGCAAATGTTATGCTGAAACAATCAACCTCGAAAGCGAAACTTTTTTGGAAATTATTCTTGTGGATGCTGCCTTCATCATTGAAGTCCTATTAAGGTACCGGTTTCGTGGTCTAATAACTCCAAATGATCGTATGTTTAGGAAACCATGGATGATGAATGATATACGGCTTGACTTATTACTGCTTGAAAATCAACTTCCATTTTTTGTTCTCCAATATCTTTTTGAAATGTCCAACTTGGGCATTAACGACTATGAGACCATGCCCAACGACTTCATTTCTCTCACCGTTAATTTTCTTGGGTATCTAAATATCGTGCCAGAATTTCCACCCCTTGAGAATATTAATCCTTCAAGAGCAAATCATTTTCTTGATTTGCTAAGAAGTTGTCTCGTACCAATGGAAGATTCGCAAGCTTCAGTTCCAGAGGAGATCAGACCTTCAAAAGTAAAACAATTCATCAATTTCCTAAGAAGTCAACTCATACCAAGGCAAAGTTTGCAACAGACTCAGCAGGAATTTGACATACCAAGTGCAACAGAGCTTCATGAGGCTGGAGCGAACATTCCTTCAAAAGTAAAACAATTCATTGATTTCCTAAGAAGTCGTCTCATTCCAAGGCAAAGTTTGCAACAGACTGAAAGGGAATTTGAATTCACACCAACTGCAACTGAGCTTCATGAGGCTGGTGTGAAGTTTAAGGTAAATTCAAGCAAAAACTTATTTGACATAAAATTTAGCGGCAATGTTTTGGAAATGCCACGTAGAAAAATATATGATTCGACAGAATGTTTGCTACGAAACATTATTGCCTATGAACAATATCATTGTGATTTTAAGTTAATGCTTGATTATGCCTTGGTCATGGACTACCTCATCAACACTACAAAGGATGTCAAGTTACTTGTTCAAGCCAAAGTTATTGAGAATTGGTTAGGTGATAACGATGATGTGTCCAATCTCTTTAACGGACTTTGCAAAGGAGTTGTCTTCGACAGTGGTAGATGTTATTTTACTAAACTTCATAGAGAGTTAAATGACTACTGCAAAATTCGTAAACACAAGTGGAAGGCAACCTTGCGGCATAATTACTGCAGTACTCCCTGGCGGGTCTTATCTATTATTGTGGCTGCTATTCTCCTTGGACTCACCTTTCTGCAATCATTATGTTCTCTAATAACTTGTCATAAGTGATAGGTGGATAATTAAGATTGTAATACGCTTGCCATGTGTTGTACCTTTTTTTTTAATTCTCTCCACCATCACATTTAACTGTAGTTTTTTGTGGACGCTCAAACTTGGTTTTGAATACCACTTTTATTAACTATCTATATCATTAATTTTAACGTACTTGCCAACTCTTGAATGTCAGTAGTGTTTACAAACCCAATGAGTAATTGTTTAATAGTTTTGGAGCATTTTCGGATATTTTTTTATTGGCAAAAGAAAGTTCATTGATGAAGATAAAAAAAGTCATTACATCAATAAAGATGATGTGGATACACAAGCATCACAGCAAAGCAAAATAATTCCAACTAGGTTGGCACCATTAAGCAAGCCCAATCATTTGCTAGCATCACAAGAAGTTGGTGAGTAACCGACCAAAAAGAACAAAGTAAACAGAGCTAAAAGACAACAACACAAGCAAACAAACACCACCCCTAAGCTACTAAGAGCTCCTAAGATGACCACAAGCTGACTGATGAACACAGCTCAACCAATTCCTTTGCTGCATAACCTGACTTGCTGGAGGTTAAACACAGATCATTAACAGAGAATGGCAATCCCAGAGATGCTACTCTGATCCACAAAGCCACTCTAGTTTTAATGCTATCAAATAGAGCAAGCAAATCTGGTTGACTCCCCAAAAACACAACCTCATTCCTCAGCTTCCAGATGGACCATAAAAGACTGCAAGAGGTAAAGCTTTCCAAATTTTTTGTTCAAATTTGTCGAAGGTGAAGCCAGACCACCATAGCAATACACCCTCCACTGATTCTGGTATAGCCCAATGGATACCCCACCAAAGTAGTACATCAGACCAAACTTTCCAAATAAGTGGGCACCATAGCACATGATTCACAGTCTCAGCTTCAGCTCTACAGAACACACAATCAGTGTTGGCATTGCCATCGATGACACCAATTCTTTGTAAAAAAGTAGCAGTTTTCAGCTTTTTCCTCGAAGCTAGCCAAACAAAGAATTTGACTTTGGATGGGGATACATTATGCTAAATCAATTTATCAATACCTCCAATATTAATGGGCTGCTTAGTCGACTCACACCACATATAAGCAGAGGATACCCTAAAGCATCCAGAACTATCAGGTCTCCAAAGCAATCTATCAACCTTATCAGCTCTTAGAGCATTGGCTAAGGCTAGCAAGTCTACAAGCCTAACCACTTCCTCCTTTTCCCATTCTCTTAACTGTCTTCTGAACCCCAGCTCCCAGTCAAACTCCTCTATTCTCAAAAGCATCTTTAACTGATCTGTGTTTATCTGTATAGCAAGTCTAAACAACTTGGGAAATTTCTCTTTTAGGCATCTGTTCCCAATCCGCCTATCCATCCAAAACAAAGTTCTGGCTCCATTCCCCACTGAAATTTGAGTGTTGCATATGAATCTTCTTTCTTAATTCTGAACCTCCCCATACGAAGACAGTTTGGATTCTATCTAGTTCCTCAGCAACCCCTTCAGGTATTTTAAAGAGAGATAAATAATAAACAGGAAGGTTAGATAGAACGGCCTATATCAGTTTTAACCTCCCAGCAAAAGACAGAAATCTTCTGTCTTTTAAAGAGAGAGAAATAATAAACAGGAAGGCTAGATAGAACGGCCTATATCAGTTTTAACCTCCTAGCAAAAGACAGAAATCTTCTCTTCCAACTGGCTAGCTTGAGCTTAACTCTATCAATAATAGGTTTCCAAGTCTTCAACCTCCCTGGATTGGCCCCAAGAGGCAGACCTAAATACTTGAAAGGCAGCTTTTGACAACCACAATTCAGCTTCTCAGCAAATTCAGCCACCAAAGCATCAGGTACACCAACCCCATAAATTACACTTTTATGGTAGTTAATCTTTAATCCAGAGATAACTTTGAAGCATCTGAGGATCCTCTTTATGTTCATCACGTCATCCGAAATAGCCTCACAAAACAAAATAGAATCATCTGCAAACTGGGGGGGAGACACTACGGATCCATTTGATCCAATTGTTACCCCTTTTATCAAGCCTAAATCCTCAGCTGTCGTTAATAACAGATTTAATCCTTCACCTACCATATTAAAGAGAAAAGGTGATAGAGGATCCCCTTGCCTTAGACCTTTAGAGGGACAAAATTCAGAAGAGGGGGAGCCATTCACAAGTATTGAGACTCTTACATTACGTGAGATTTCAAACTAATCATATAGTTGAAAATTTTACTAGATGTAATATGTTGACTTACATTTGTTATGTAGCTAGGAGACAATAGAGGAATGAACCACTTATATTGTGTTTGAGTCATGAATTTTGAAAGGAATAGGAAAAGGAAAAAGCAAAGAAAATGGAGAAAAAAAATTAACTAATATATTTTATTCACATTTCTCACACATTTTGTCTCTCTTTTTTCAAATTACTTCCCAATTCATGATTAAAGCACAGCCTTAGTATGCATTGTGATTTCATATTGGCCCAGAGTATCACAGAGACAATTTTTTAAAACAAAATATATGCATACAATTTGTACACAAAATCACATGATTAATTGTAATTCCACCATTTCAAAATAAAATACTCCTTATTGAGACTCATAATTAAAAAAAAAAAGGCCATTGACGTATCATTGTACATAAGATTTTTATATTACGAAAATTTTGTTTGAATGTTGCACCACTTTCATTTTAAAAAAAAGACACACACACACAAAAAAAAAAAAAAAAAAAGAAAGAAAAAGTAATAAGGCATTTTGTTGATGTGCCCACAAATTGGCCATGGACACCCGATTTAAAAAAAAAAAAAAAAAACATTTAAGACTGGTCATCGTGCTCTTAACAACTGCCCAAAAGTAGTTCTGAGGACAATGATAATCCAACCGTTGGACAATTTGTTTGATCTCATTTTCTTAATTTAATTGGGCATCCTGATAAATATCATGTCAACTCTACTGAACAAAACTGTGATTCAAATTATAAATTGCTAATTTTTTTAAATGTTGTGTATAGGAGCAGATGTTAAGAATACCATAGCTTTCGTTTCGTGTATGGGTTAACTTTTTGATTTTTTGACTATTTTAACTTGGGGCTAAAAAGCGTCGTCTGAGATAGGTTTTTTGGCTTTTTTTTTTTATTTTTGTGAGAGAAAAAATACAATGATTATGGATTGGATATGACATTTTGTCCTATTTGACTAAAATAGCCAATTTTGTCTTATAGGACTATTTTAGCCCAAACTAATATCCCAAACACATGCTATGCCATAAGAGCTTGGGATGTGGAATGGAAGCAATAGGGATGCAACAAATAAAATAAAATAAATTCCTATAATTGTTGGACTTTTCTTAAGTGTGCAACCCTCAAGGTTGCACACCACGTGCCACTTACACAAAAAGTGTAAGTGGAAGGTGAAAACAAAAGCAGGACTGCAAACAGAAAATGCGTAAGTGTAAGGCGTAAGTTGCACACCATAACGGTACCCTTGTTAGGATTGTGTCATGTCTAACTTGGGTTTGGATTGCTTCCCCTCATTTATGTTGACCAGTATTGATTAGCCCAACCCAATGGATGTCATCATTTATCTTATCTTCTTTCTAGCTCCTGTAATTCTAAAGGCATGTTTGTTTCAGATATAGGATTAGGGCACAGGAGAATAAGTAATACAAGTTTTGCATATTTTTATTTTAATACTATGGGATTGTTAGATAAGAATTTAAGATTATACACAATAGAATTGTTTGGTTAAAGTAAATAAAACTGGAATCTGTTTTGAAATTTTATTTTTTACCATGGAGAAAAGATAATCAGGAGGGAGACTAATTGTCTCAAGAATGGAATTGAATAATCTCTCATAATGAAAGATTAGCAGTTTGATCTAGACTAGAGAGTCGGCCAAGCAAACACAAGATTAGAAGGGTTTGGGAGATGAAATCCATATTGAGTGCTTTACATGTCCCTTTGTGATCCCTATCTAATCCATTCCAACAAACACGACCAAAACGTTATAATTTGACAATCCCAATCCAAACACCCAATTCAATTACCATATCATTAAAGTTGTTCTTTGATCATGAATTTGAGTAGAAATTTGAAAAGGAAAATGAAAAAGGCGAGCAAAATTGTGAATGAAATATAAATTAATTTTTTTTTCACAATATCCCCCCCCCTTTTTTTTTTTCCAAATTTGTATCCAAATTTATGATTCAAACATCGTGTAACTCAACCACTGAAAGGCAACTACAATCATTAACACAAGAATATCAAAACAAATAATAGAAAGACTTGCAGAATTCATACAAACAAACATGAATAATCTTACGCATGAAAAGAGATGAAAATACCCATGGTCTGTATAAAAGAAAGCACAAGCAATATAATTGCAGCAATCGTAGAAGCAACCTATGATGGAGTACTGAAATAATCTCATTTCAATGTCGCTTTCCAATTGTGCCAAGGAACCTCACAATATGAAGCGAAATCATTGGAAATACCATAGAAATAGTAGTTTCTACTCATCAATGGAGCTAGTGTTGTAAGATTATTAAACATTTTCGACCTGGCAGAGTTGTCACCAAGCCAATTCTCCAAGATCCCATTTTGTTCAAGGATTTCTACATCTTTAGGAGTGTCAGCAAGGCTGTCCATTAAGTAAATGTAATCGGTTACATAACTACTCTCCAAATGAAGAAAACATTCAAGACCAATGAGGTTTCTAAGCTTCTCTTCTGTATCATCCTCTATGCATAAGCGTGGAATTTTCAACACTCGTTTATTGTATTTTATGTCAAGCAATCACTGGTTTGAGCCAACCTTAAATTTCACTCCTGTCTCATGAAGCTTTGTCACATTTTGAGTAGGTACAAACGCTACAGTAACTGCAGGCAACAACCTTTTGAATGATGGTAGATAACGTATTCTCAATAAATTAGTAAAATGTTCAATTTTAGAACTTTTGACCCCCTTTAGATCTGGATCTTGCTCGGTGAGCGAGAAACCTTTGAGATATGACATTGAAAGCTCTAAGAACGAAGAACAATCACTATTTTGTTTATTAGACTCGAATGCCAAATTGAATAGGCCTTCAAGGACAAAGAGGGGAAGCTGGTTTTCGAGTATTATCAAGTCCATTATCACATAATTATTCAACCATGATGGCTCATTGGAGCATTCCCTCAAAAAGACCTCAATGATAAAACTACTGTCAACTGAAACCATTTTGGCAACTTCATCTCTGCCAAGCTTAGTGCTTTCTTCATAACAATTGTGAACTCTTTCTTCCCAATCTTTTATCAATTTAATGAAATTCTCTAACTTAACTGAGGTACGATCAAGAAATGCATTTAAATATTTCGTCTTTCACTCTTCCATGTCTTTCAAGTTTGTATGGTGAAGAGGGCCTATAGAAACTGTCTGAGGTGTATAAGCGTTTTCATTTAATTCTCAAAGTTTTTTGGGAACACAACATATGGTTAGAGAGATAAAATGGCATAAGTTTTGAAAAAATATATTTTTTATGGTGGAAAAAAGATAATCGGGAAGATAAATAATTGTTCTAAGGGTGGAATTGGATAGTTTCTTATAATCGAAGATTAGCAATTTGATCCAGAATGGTGATACAGCCAAGCAAACGCCAGATTAGAGGGGTTTGGGAGAAAAAATCTAAACCATGCACTTACATGATCCTTATTACTCCAGCCCCTCTCTAATCCTTTCCAACAAACATAACCAAAACCTTATAATAATATATGGCGATACTTATGTATTGTATTTATAAATTCAGTCAGATAAGTTTTTTTTTTTTTTTTTTTTTTTTTTATTGTCAAATGTTAGTTGTTCGTTATTAGATTAGCACCTATGGGAGAAAATCTCTCCACCCTTGGCAAAGCACCTAAGTGCTTTGCACACCCTTAATTCAACCCCCCCTGAGGGCAATTGAACCCATGACCTTCTTGGGACTAAACCCTAAGAAAGGCATGGTGGCCAATTTGGCTAGGCTTAGTTGGTTTAGTCAGATAAGTTTTGATTTCACTTGATTATTTTTTTTTTAATTTTTAGCTTACATTTTAAGAATTACTTAAAATTTTAAGTGATATCGATTGTGATTATCAAATAGATTTAATTGATTTTTTCTTAATATATTTAGTAAGTGCTGATTTAGGTTAATAAACACCAAAAAAATCATTTCAAAAGGCATTTTAAAAGTTGTCTCGTAACCTTTTCTAAAGGGAATGTATTTATTTATTTGATGAAAAAGCAAGAGGCTTAACGTATTACAAATTCGATAATAAGTCGTCTAATAAAGTATATCAAACTACAAAATAGATCCTATAAGGAATAAAGAGAACCTCTAGGGAGGATATGAGTCTCCACATAAGGAAAGAATAAGCCTTCACGCAAGGAGGAGAAAACCTCTACATAGAGAGAAATTATTGCAACAAAAAATAAATATAAATAAAACAATCACCACCAAATAAACATTACCAATCACTTTCATGATCCATTCATCGTCGCAACTGGTAGTTGTGATACCTTTTTTTTCTTTTTTGATTAGCAAAAAAGAACTTCATTGATGAATATAACAGTATGAGAACAAATACACCATCAATAAAGGGTGCCAAGTCCAAAAAGTATCAAAGTGAAACATAACTATCCCAACAACGTTGGTACCAAAATGCATGCCCAATCATTTGCTAGCACTACACCAATTTTGACGAGAAACCAAACCAAAAGATAGAAACCAGAGAAGAAAAAGAAAAAAGCAGTAGTAGTCACCGAAGAATAAACATAACAGACCACCTAGAAGGAGCACTACTCAAACTCCACCCCTGATATAGAGTCTAACTTGATGAAGATTCAACAATAGATCATTGACAGAAAACACCATAGCAAGAGATGCATCCTTAACCCACATTGCAATTCTTACTTTAACAAGATCACGGACTTCATCAAGATTTGGCTGCATCCCATTAAAGACAATATCATTTCTAAGTTTCCAGATAGACCAAAATGTTGCAACTGGGATCACTGGCCCCCCACAAATACTCCTTTTATTAGTCCCAAATTCCTTGCTCTTTCCAACAGTAAATTCAAGCCTTCTGCCACAATGTTAAAAAGGAAAGGTGATAAGGGATCACTTTGCCAAAAGCCTCTTTGAGGGAACAATTCTGAGGTTGGTGACCATTAACAAGTACTGAAATTTTGGCAGACACAAGCTCTCAATCCAATCCACCCATTTGTTCCCAAATTCAAAATTTGACAACATTGAGAAACTGAAGTCCTAATTGACAAAGTCATAGGCCTTCTCAAAGTCTAGCTTGAGCACAATGCCACTTCTTATAGCCTTCTTCCAACCATCAATTATCTCATTAGCTATCAAGACTCCATCCAAAATGTTTCTTCCCCTATTAAAGCAGTT
>JAXFYN010001382.1:0-31682 GCA_036172215.1 Camellia granthamiana | reverse complement strand
TTTTCATTTACCTATAAAGTTACACAAACTCAATTTTAATTATAATAACCACTTTTATATGAATTCTATTTTCATATATATATATATAGTTGATATTTTAATTTAATTATTATGATATTTAAAAAAAATTATCTGGATATACAAATAAATAAATAAATAAATAAATATTAGGACATAATGTGCTTAATTATATGCACTGCACAGATCAAATTAATTTTCTTTTATATTTTTTATTTTTTGTATATCATATTGATGTCTTAATATTGAAGGCACTCAATCCATAAATCTAAATTTAAATTTTGTTTGTCCAAAAATCCATCCGCTAAAATAAAGTGAGTTTCTGGTTTGATCAAATGGCTTGGGAATCAATGTGTAAAGAATATCTTCCCCAGACTTTTTAGATTGTCAACTAGAAAGGATATTTCTTTGAATCTGTTGGTTGAAAGAAAAGGCATTTCAAGTTCTTGGAACCTCAATTTCAGAAGATCTTTATTTGCTTGGGAGGCAGAGGATTTGGAAAGATTTTACGCTAGGCTGAACCAGTCTCAGATTCGTATCTTTAATAGGGATGATAAGTGGAAGTGGATGGCATGCTCATCAAGTCAGTTTAGCACTTCATCTCTTTATAATCTACTACTTTCTGCTGGTTCTGTGGAAGTAGCTAAAGTGCTGTGGATTAATGTTTCTCCTCCAAAAGTTCAGTTCCTTAGGTGGCTGGCTTGGAAGGAGAACTTAAAGACTTCCGTTTTCCTTCAAAGAATTGGTGTTTTGGACCATAATACTTCAGTTAATTGTGTGTTCTGTAGAAATAGTTTTGAAGCACTGTCTTATGTGATGCTCTGGCGCCTTTTTGTTTGGCAAATTTGGTCTGATCTTTTGAATTGATGGGGAATGCAGCGGGTTGTACCTGCTAGCGTGGATGGTATTCTTCAATAGTGGAGGGGTTTTAAATGGAGAAAGCTTGAGAACAAAATCTGGAGAGCAATGCCTTTGACAATCATATGGTCAACATGAAAGTATAGAAATGATGTGGTGTTCAATGGGAAGCAAGCTATTTTGGAAGAGATTTGCGTCTTGATTAAGTTGATAATTATTTTCTGGGTAAAAGCTCACACCAAGGAGTGCCCTTATACAGTGCAGGATTTCATCTCCAATCTACAAGATATTAGATGTTAATTAAGTTGTCTTGTTTGGTCCCTCTAGTTTTTGATAGTCTGGTGTTCTGTTGTTTAGTAGTGTTTGTTGATGGGTGTTGTTTGTCTTGTTAATGGGTTTGGTTTTTTTTGTTTTTCTTTGTTTGGTTTCTCACCAAACTTGCGGTGCTAGCACATGATTGAGTGTTTATGCCAGTGCTGACATAGTTGGGATAGGTTTGATATACTATGATGTTTGTTACACTTCCCCCCCCCCCCCCTCTTTATTGGTGTTTTTTTGCTATAACGGCATTCTTTCATCAATAAAGTTTCGTTTTGCTGATAAAAAAAGAAAAGAAAAGAGAAGACATGCTTGGACGAAATGACCAAATTACCCATATTTCACGCACTTTTTTTGTTCACCTTCCTCCTCTATATTTTCAAGCGCTTTTTTGTTTACTTCTCTATCTGTTCGAAACCCTTCACCTTCCTCATCCTCTCTCTCTTTCTCTCTTTCTCTATCTCTTTATCAGATCAATCTCTTAATACCAGTTTAAAACCCTTGATCTCTCTCTCTCTCCTCTCATCTTCGGTTCCTTATTGCCTCCGTCATCTCCATCATCGGCTTAGATTGCCATTGCCGTCTCCATCATTGTGTCCTCTTCTTCTCTCTTTTCCAATCACCACCAACGTTTCTCATCACCACCATTGTCTCCATCATTGCCTTAGATCGCCTTAGATTTGAGATCGACCGATATGGTGATGGAAAAGAAGAGAGGTTGCCACCACTACAACCATTATCACTGCTGTGACCCACCATGGAGCAAACACCGCTAAACTGCTTTTCTCCACTGTCGTAGAGTCGTTGATAATCTCAAATCTGGGACAGAGTCGCCTTCAAACTGATTGTTGAAGGATCTAGGCTTAAACCGACTACGCCGGTAAAGAGGGAATCAATGGAGGAGCAAAGCAGGATGTAATCGTAGGTGTAGAAGAGCTGTGACCTTGGAAGCTCTATCTTTTATGGCGATTTCACTGTAGACCTTCTCTGTCTAGTTCTCACTTGACCTTCCTCAAAGGGCAATTTTGCCAGATCTAATTTAATTTGACATCAATTTGAATATCTTAAGGTAAATTCATGGATGATTTTAGTATATTGGCTAAAGATTTTGGGTTCAGACTCTAGATCGGATATAATATGAGGTGGATCCCACATGTTTTTTTTTTTTTTTGTCTCCCTGTATTCTGCATTTGGTTACTCGAGGTATAGGAAATCCGGATAGAATATGATGCAAAAAGGGAGATATACAATACCACGCCCCATGGTATTATATATCTCTCATCGTCAGATATAGCTCATCTTTTATCCAAAGGTAAAAAATAATCACTCTCCTCTTATCCCATCTTATATCCTATCTTAACCAAATATAATATAAGTTGTTATTTTATAATTTAAAAATTGTATTTCATTTAATTTAATTTATTTGATATTTGCATCTTTTTAGGAATAAGTTTATAACGTTATATTAGTTTCATAGTCTTTAGGATTATCCTACAATATCTCCTAACTATCTAAATTACAGTTATTTAATTGTGTATATAATAAGACTTCAACATTGTTTTCTAAACAGACAAAAATAGATGTCTTTCTTATCCTCTTCTTCTGCTCTATTATTTTCTTTGTGAGTTTACTGTATTGAGTTTACAAGTGAGTGTTGGGCAATTTAAGGTTCGTGAATTCTCTTTACTGCACACAAGTGATTTCGAAGGTCGTTGTATCTTAGGGAATGAACACCATTTAACTTAGTGCAGAAGAGGATGTATCGTTTCTAAGGAGAGCACAATTTGAGTGCCTTGACCACCATTCAGGCTTCTCTAAACTTTCTCTCTAATAATAATATTTATTTATTATTTTTGTTTATTATTAGTTTGGTATTTTTATTCTAATAGTAAATCCTGTTTAATTTTCTGACAATCTTAGGAATGATAATTAGGATTTTCTGTTAGAAGCTATTGCATTGATTATAATTTTATTTTGAAAAAAAAAATACGGGATTTGATGAAACCAATTCCTGCAAACCTGAGAAGTTTAATGGTCAAAATTTTAGATGTTAGCAACAACAGATGAAATTTTGGTTAACTAGTTTGGGTTTTTATTCAGTGATTCATAAAGCTACTATTTCAAAAGGAAAAGAAAAGGTTTTTCAGAAAGAAAAGGATTCTTAAAAAAGTGAAACTTTTAAGGCTATAGAAATTGTTGAGACGGTTAAGGATTCAACTTCATCCAAAAAATCTGATTATGATTTTTGATGAAAAAGATTATCTTTGTCATGGTAGGATTTTAAGTGCTTTATCTCCTTCTATCTATAATTTTTTTTGTAGTACAAAAACTTTTATTGAATTATGGGAAGCACTTGTTTTTAAATATGGGTCTAAAGATGTTGGTCTTAAACGTTACTATGCTGAAATTTTTTTAGACATTTGTATGATTGATAGTAAATCGGTTATGGAACAAGTGCATGAATTTCAAAATATTTTGTATAATCTGAAAAGAAAAGGAATGGATTTATCTGATATTTTTTTGGTTGCTTCACTAATTAAAAAATTACCTCCATCTTGGTCAGTATTTGGTAGAATGTTAAAACAAAAACATGATGATTATACCTTTGATGAATTGCTAGTATCCCTAAATATTGAGGAAAAGCACTGTGAAAAACAAGATGAGTTTTTAAATTCTGATTTTTGAGCCAAGACACATTTTGTAGAAAATCTTAAACACAAACCTTTTAATTTCAAGAAAAATGATGCTTACAAGAATGAGAATAACAATCTTAATAATAAACTAAAACGCAAAAATATTATTCAGAGAAAAATGGTGCCTTGTTGGGTGTATGGGAAGACTAATCACATTGCTAAAGATTGTTATCATTGGAAAGGTCAACTCCATAAAGCCCGTGGTCCTCCAGTAACCCCTAAACCACAAGTTAATGCTGTGACTGTCACTACAAAAATTTTAGGTTTTTACGACGGCAAAATGCCGTCGCTAATACTCCTAATGCCGTCTTAAAAAACTTTTAGTGATGGCAAATGACTTTTAGTGATGGCAAAGAGGGGTCACAACAGAGGGCGTTGCAAAAACGTTTTGTCGTTGCCTTTTTTTTTGCGACGGCAAATGTTTCCTTTTGCGACAGCATTTTACTATTACCTATAATATCTAAAAAATGGAGACCTTTTTGCGACGACACTGTTTAACGTCGCTAAAAGATTGATTTGAGACGACAAAAATTTCTGTCGCAAATTGTTTTTGCGACGGCATTGAATATGTCGCAAAAAAAAACATTTTGGTTTTTTGTGACGGTGTGCTGCTGTCGCAAAAAAAAAAAAAAACAAAAACAAACTTGCAATAGAATTATTAAAAATATTAAAATTACCTGTATTAAATGAAAAATAATTAAAAAAGAAATCAATAATTGTATAGTAACATAAAAATTCCTGTATAAAAATAACAATTTCTTCATAATAAAAATATTTTTACATCGATAGGGCCGGCCCTGGCCTAAGGCCAGTAAGGCCTGGGACTTAGGCCCCAAAATTTTGGCCCAAAAATAGGGCCCCAAAATTTGGTAAAATATTATAGGTTCAATATTTTTTTTTTTTTTGGTTTTAGGATCAATTTAAAGGGCCCAAAATATTTTATTGGGTTCATGCATGGTTTAGCCCATATTTATTTATAAGTGTAGTTTTTTTGCTTATATTTATTAAAATGAAAATATATATATATAAAAAAATGTTTGGGCCCAAGAAAAACAATACATACAATATATGGACCCTATTTTTTTTTTTTTTTAACCTTCTTTATCTATTAGATTTTAGTAGAATAAATAATTTTGCCCAAATTTTTTTACCTAGGTCTTTATCAGTTTTAATTGAATAATTTTTTCCTAATTTTTTTGCCCTAATTTTGTTTCATTAAATTGTAGTGTTTATAATTTTAATGATTATATGTGCAAGTAAATTTTTTTGTGGCTACAAACAAATAAAAAAATTATAACTTATCGTTTTATTCATGAAATTTTTTTTTTTTCAATATAAGAGGGGCCCCCATTTTCAAAGTTCGCCGTAGGCCTCCTAAATCTCAGGGCTGGCCCTGTACATTGATAACTACACATCAACAAAATTACACCACTACATAATGTTCCATAATGTAACGCCCCGAAATAATTCGACAAGAACTACCCACATTAAATAACAATCGCTAAACAGTGACAACAATCCTTCCATCATTACAAAATTAATAAATAGGTTTATACAAAAGTTTCACATGCAATATACATTCAATGATAAGAAAACACCTGAATCTATAGCATGTGAAGCATCTACTCAAAAATAATTAAAAGGCCCTTAAGGGCTTACATCTTTCTAGGTGATAGCTCGATTACACAAAATGGTCTCTCGGACCCATACACGTTTAGCCCTTAGCTTTACAAAATTCACAACAAAAATAAGAGAGTTATTTACTCTTTATCAAAACATATCCACGCCTTCAGTTTGGCGGGATTACCACATCTTTACCTGTACCAAATCCCATAGGGGTGAGCATAAAGCCTAGTAGAGAATTCTAACAAAGTATATACAGTTATGCAAATCTCAAGGAAAATTTTAACATCAATGCCATGCCATGTTCTTTTAAAAGAATTTCATTTCATACTCACTACAACAAAATTGACTTTTTACGGCTTGCAATGCATGCCGTAAAAACTCTTTCACGGCATGCACACAAATGCTGTTATATGACATGCCGTGGAAAGTTGAGTATCATTTACGGCATGCAGGTAAAGTTGTAAAAAGTAATAAATTAAACATTAATGACATACTTTGTATGTCGTATATAACTTTTTACGACATTTTTATCATGTCATAAATCTTCATACTTTCCATGACATAATTTTGCATGCCGTAGAAGATTATTTTTAATATATTTATGGCATACTTTGTATGCCGTATATAGTATTTTACGACATTTTCTTGCATGTCATAAATCATCACACTTTTCACGACATAATTTTGTATGCCGTAGAAGGTCATTTTTAATATATTTATGACATGCCTTGTATGCCGTATATAATCTTCTACGACATTTTCTTACATGCTATAAATCATTACACTTTTCACGGCATAATTTTGCATGCCGTAGAAAGTTATTTTTAATATAATATATATATAGCAACATGACCTTGCCTAACCGTATGTAGACAATAGCTTATAAAATGCAACCTGTTACAAACCAAGCAGAAGCAGCAACTATAAAGTAAGCAAAAAAATCTAATATCCATACACCAAACAAACTGCATACTAACTTTTATCCTCAACTTCTATCATATCAAGCTGATAACAACCTCAAACATACAAATCAGAAAATAGATAGCACAATACATTGACAGTCAGAAATAATAATGCATTTCTTTTTTTTGAACGAAAATAATAATGCATTTCATAACATTCAAAAAGTGTCTAATTGCCATCTTCAAATAAAAAAATACAAGCTACAAAATTGCACCCAAAGAAACACAAACAAAATTTAATAGGTTTAAAACTAAACTGCAGAGCAGCATCATTGTGCACTAAGAACATCTCATATTTGACTCAAAATTCCAAGCCCCCAAAGGCAAAGGTACTACTACATTCATTCGTCATCTTCATCATCCACCTCCTCATCAGCTCCTGCTGCTGCATTGAGGGCATTCAGTCGTTCAATCAAGCTAGCCTTCCTTTCATCATACGTCAGCTTCTTCAAGTTGTACCTGGTATACAATACAAGGAGGTATAGAGAACTTACTAAACTATCCAAAAAATTGAATCACACTTTCACAAATCCAAGCAAAAAAGATGGTGCGATAGCAATTACTGCACTCAACCAGTGAATGAATGACAGAATACCCGAACCAAATTTCAAAGGTTTTGGGTTTTTGTTTTCAAAATTTTAAATTTTGAAAACACAATAACAACTCATTCAGCACATGCTTTTGCTTTCAGTTTTTTGAAACTATTTTATAGACTAGGCTCCAAAATGTAACACAAGCAGTGTATTCACTTGTTGCCAAAACAAGTGCAATCACACCAATGAACATTAAACAAAAGCTCATTTCCACTTCAAATTCTCTTGGGAAAAAACAATAACATGTTTCCTGTTCTCTACAAACAAAAAAACATGCAACCAAATGACCACTAAAATCTCTTGCAACTTAGAAGTTGAGTTAAATATCCAAACTTATCTGGCTGTTAAAAAAAAATGCATTTATCAACAACACACAGCTAGAACTAATATAATGATCTTGAGTAAAATGGATTAAAACAAAAGTAAAAGTATTGGCACCTTCTTAAGGCAAATAATAATGATAGGAATGGAAAGTAAAGCTTAAACCATACTTCCCATAAAAACAAGAAAAAAATGATAACATAATTTCTAGTTATTTTTGGTGCTTACCTCTTGTGCTGCTTAGGTGGCTCCTTCTCAGACTTCTTTTGAGTGGGGTCAGCGCGGATGGCAGCATGAACTTTCTTGTACAGCTCCTCAATGCCATCAGGCTCAATTCCTTTCTTGATATACTCAACAAAATGAGACTGATACTTCTCTGGTTCATCTTCCATCAATATCTACGTAACAACCAATAAAATTAAGTTCATGGCTGAAAATAAGTGTTACAATACACATAAATTCACATCTTAACCGTTACCTTCATATATGCAGCAACATGCCCACCATAAATATACTTGCGGTGAACCTCAGCATCCAGCTGCTTAGAGTCCTTCGAGAAACCAGAAAATCTCTTATCACTGTGAGGGATATCCAACCCGCCATCGAATGCTCCCTGTAATGAAAGTATAGCACAGGCATGAAATCGCATACAGGGACAAATAATTACAGCAAAGCAGGGAACATATAGACGGTGATGCAATAGCATGAATAAAGCTGGTGGTTTGGTTTGCAGCTTGGAACACCGACATTTGACGCAGCTGCTGCTGCTGGAATGATATTCGGCTCACAAGCAACGAGAGAGTACGTGCAAGGATCACAAACCGAATGGCTTCATATGCAGGTTGGTAGCAGTTTTGATATAGCAGCATGATCCGACTATCACTACCCCAATCAATTTGCCGTTAGGGAATCGAGCAGAGCATACTAGCTCTCCATGTCTAATGCAGAGTATTTTCTATGGATATGACACATTTTTAAATTTGAATATCAGAAGATTACAGAGTATGTGTGTAGAAAATTGTTGTCTTCATTCTGTGTCATCATCTAACTTGTAAATTAACTGTATTTCCATTGTATTGATACTAAACAGTCCCTTTAAGGTGAATTTAGTACTTGAACTTTCTTGGACTAACACTCTATTGTATAATTAATTGGCTACTCTTGTAATTATTAGACGTCAAACTATTGACTATTAATTGGCTACTCTTGTAATTAATTGGCCTGACATTGAAGACAACCATTGCCAACGTTTTAATTTCTTATCCAAGAACGTAGTAAATTTGAAGCACTTAAGGTACCTTAACATGAAGTACTGTTATGGTATGCAAACACTCCCTAAAGGCTTTGGCAATAGCTTGCTAAACTTGCAATATTTAAATCTTTATGGTTCAGCACTATGTGAATTGCCTGAAGATTTTGGGAAACTAACCAACCTACGTTTTTTGGGTTTATCATCAATGCTGACATGTTTGCCTGAGAAACAGATTGGTGGGTTGACTTCTCTCCAGGAATTACAGCTATATGATAGTTTTGAACTGATTGCTTTAGGTGAAGGGATAGGAAAACTCACTTGCCTCCGAAAGTTGGAAATTAAACTATGTCCAATACTAACTTCATTGCCATTTGGCATGAGATACCTCACTGCCCTTGAGCATCTGAAGATTAGCTATTGTTTTGCTCTCAAATTCTCAGAGGATAATGATTTGCGGGGGCTGAGAAGACTTAAATCACTAACATTGGTTGATATGTCGCGGTTGGTGAGTTTGCCCAAGGGACTTCAAGATGCTGCTGACACACTCAATCAGTTCAAACTTCGAAGTTGTGAGAACTTGACAACAGTATCAGAGTTCGTCCTCCCATGTCTCACATCACTTCAAGGACTTGAAATTTATCATTGCCCTAATTTGCTATCTCTACCAAAAGATATGCAACATCTCACTGAACTACATTGTCTGAGCATCAAGGGGTGCAAACACTTGAGTAGAAGATGTGAAAAGGGAATAGGAGAGCATCAAGGGGTGCAAACACTTGAGTAGAGGATTAGCCTATGAGGGATCAAATTTCTATTTTTATCACTTGCGTTGCACCGCCTGAAGGGTATGTAAAATTAAATGTTGATGGCGCCGCAACGGGCAATCCTGGGTTAGCGGGCTTTGGTGGAATATTCTGTGATAAGGCCAGCAATTTTAAACTAGCATTTGCTAAAAAAATTAGCTACATCACTAATGCCATGGCCGAAATGTGGGTTGTCCATGAAGAATTATCCTATGACTGAGCACATGGAATTTTAGACTCATTATTGAAACTGATCCCCTTATGGTTTTTGTTTTGATGCTTTTCGCAGGAAGCAGGTTCATCATCACAAGCTGGAGCTTCTACTTCTGGATAGCCTAGCTCTAGCACAAGGGTTTGAGGCATTGCAGCTTCATTTTGTATATCGAGAAGCAAATTTCACAGCCGATGCACTAGCTAAATATGCAGTTCAATACACATCCTTAGATATAAAAATAAATACGGCACCTATGTTTTTGCCCCTTTTTGTTATTGGATGTGTCCAAAGCCTCTCAATTAAGATTTGTATCTAAACTTCAACTATGTACTAAGTTGTTATTTTATATAATATCTTTTGTTTCTTGTTAAAAAAACAAACCAGAGACATCTTCCCAACCATCAATTGTTCTTTTGGTTGTGTTTACTTCTTCATACTCTCACCATCACCTCAAGTTCTGCAATAAAATGCTTTGCAGTACCCAGAGAAACAAGAACTACTTCTAGCAAGTGATCATCCTCAACCAGCTTCCTGACTTCTGCCTAGAAAAGCTGAATCTAATTATTCACAGGGAAGAATTGCTTACGGTACACTTAAACAAAGTGATGCTCTTTGCACTTCATGATTTCACTTACACTGACTTGATTTCATTTCCAAAATTTACAACTAGACATCTTAAAAAAACCAGAAACTCATATTACTCTATGCATCCTGCAATGTAATAGTGGTATCTTGAAGATTCTATTATCATAGATTTGATCATATAATCTTGCAAATTCTTTCAATTAATAATGAGGTCGCCAAAAAGTAAAGTCAACTTTTTAAGAGTTATGGCACATGGCTTCCTCTGTATTTGTGTTTCTATTATAAGACTTGTTAGACATATCTTTTGTTTCTATTATAAGCCAGACAGATTGATCAAAATGAAGATTAGAGCCAAAGAGGAGAGTTATTATTGGTTTAAGAGTCAAACCTAAGTATTTGTTTTTGGTATTTCCCTTTTATTTTATTCAAAATGACAAACTACCAGTAGATCTCTCTTATCATTTTGAGAACATACTGGCTGACCAATACAGATGGGATAGTATATGATTTCATATTGATCTACCAGTACAACTCTAACAACCAACGTGATAGATGTTCATTTTTGACATCTGGCAAAAATTCTTCAAAGCAAGGTAGTCAAGAATTCACGAAATGCATAGACAAAAACATTAGTTACACCTCCCTCCCCCCCTCCCTCCCTCCCTCTCAAATAGTGGAGATACAATGGCTGAATCAAACAGTTTGACAATATATTTACATCTCCCTCCCTCCCTCCCTCTCAAAAACAAACCAAAGCAAGGACGTCATAATTAAATTAAAGGTTGATACATGAGAGCATATGCTTAAATGGTAGCACATATTGTAGTGCGACTCGGACCGTTGATAGGAACATGACATGAACGGGACCATGGTACAAGACATACTCTAGATGTGGTACAATGGGGTTGTTTACATAAATAAAGATCATGTTATTAAGATGTAACAAGGAATTTCTGAACATAAAAGGGATTTTCTAACAATTCGACATTTAGTTACACGTACTCTAAAACGCAATTCTAGTTTTACAGTTTCTAATATCCAAATCAGTCAAGTAAAACATATTTTATTTTTAAGTTGAGCGATTGAATGGCCTTTTCTGGATCTTCTCTGACCAAAACTCGACCTTTCTAGATTTTGATTCTTTTTATTTGATGCTTCTTTTATAAGGAAAAACACAAAATAAATAAATACGAAAAAATTTTCGTTCAAAAAAAAAAAAAAACAGGAAAAAATGTTTTATACATATGTTTTGGAATGTACATTATAATCTTCAAGATACAAGGTTTAATTTGATTAAGTTTTTCTTTCCTGTCTTGTACTATGTCATCTACAGTTTTTGCTTGAATGTCAAACAAGTAAATTAATAGCCTAATGTTGATCAAGTTTTTCTTTCCTGTCTTGTACTATGTCATCTACAGTTTTTGCTTGAATGTCAAACAAGTAAATTAATAGCCTAATGTTGATCAGAGAACATTTATATTTCTAAAAAATTGTAATAAAAAACAAATGATTTGCTCCAAACATGACACAACATACGTTTCAAAGCTTCTCAATCAGCTTTTCTTAACCAATACTTGGCTGTCTTTTAATAATTTCCCTCTAAAAAAATATATCATGTTTATCATTAAATTCTAGCCAATCCATTATTACCAAAATGGAAAGGATAAGCAGGCTGGATACAAGAAGGGAAACACGTAATGCAGTAACTAACTTTGGAATCAAAAGGGAATCTTCTGGGAAAATGTTTTTAATTTATGCTTAAGGGGACACTTATAGAGAAAAAGTAGTATGAAATGCTAGAAAAGTCGTAGGAGAAAGCAAATGTAAACTTTAGGGCTAATCAAAACAAATTTTGGTTAGATACAGATGAAAAACAGTGCTACAACCAATGATCTGTTGGTTCAGTGATAAGGAGCTTGTCCACCTCGCTCAACGCCTGGGCTCAAGTCCCCCCCATAGCGGATTATTGGGGTTACATCTACTTCTTAATGCCCAGAGTATGCTGGAACCTTAGCTTCAACTCAATGTAGGTGCGGTGCTGGTTTCGGTAGATGTCTATGGGTATTAAGGGACAATGTTCCCTGACGAATGTGTAGAGTAGCCTATTCGCACATCCATTTTTTAACCAACGTGATAGATGTTCATTTTTGACATCTGGCATCATACCATACACTTGGTTTTAAATTTAAGAAACCAGAAAAAAACAAAACATGTTTTAATTTAATCAAATTGACAGAAATTAATTAGTTTGACTTAGAACAATTAAAGATCTCATATGCAAAAAGTAATAGAAGGCAAATCCATCCCGATTGATTAAAATTAGAAAATAAAGACCAAATATCTGTTAACAAACCGACCGAAAGTTAAAAACCTCTATATTTCTGTATAAATCATAACAAAAAAAGTTACAATTATTCATCCTAGTCATGTTTGCATACAAAGACAAAATACTATTTGTGCATAGGCAAACCAACTCTTTATACAATGATCATAAAAATGATAATAAGCACTCTGTATACACAAAGTTACAGAGATCCATGAAAATTGACAAATTATCATAGCATTTGAGGGAATCAACATATATAAGAATATAATATGTATAAATGCAAACAAGTGCTGTCGAAAATTTTAAACAGTAAATAATGTTTTTGGAACCACAACGAAAACTCGATGAACTGAAATTTTTTTTTTATTATAACACAAAAATAAAGAATTTTGTATGAATTGAAAATGACTGAATCTCTTTCTCATAAAAAAATATAATACAAAACACACTAAAATATATAACAAATAATTTCAAATTTTGTTTCCAAAATCCAAAAGCAAACACAGTACACTAACAATATATATGGATCCGCAAAACTAAATTGACAAATCATGTACATTAGAAAGATCCAAAAAGCAAGTAGTGCAAAACAAAACATTTATCAATTCATTATTTTCCACGTATTTGATGCAACAATGGTGAACCGTTGTAAGGAAAACAACAGAAAACAAAATTTGTCTGACAACAAATTCAATATAGAATTGTTACCTAGAACAATACATTAGTATATTGGAAAAGAAAAATATGCAATAGAATTCTACTTAAACAGAATTTTGGATAAAACAATTACTAATCATATTTATCAATTCTATTACCAGAGAAAAGATGAAGTAACAATACTGGAGTTTTACCGAAAGTAGGAAACAAATTTTGCAGGAAACTAAATTTGTAAAAAAAATAATTTAACCAAAAAGAATTAATCCGTATCATTACAGATAAAAAATTCTATCTTAAAATTGTAGGAAAAATATTTTCGGTAAAATCAATTTAATGCAAATATATGATACTTGAATCATTCTCATTCATATAAAAAAACCATTCCTCTTAAAGCAGTTGCTGAGACACCCTACATCAAACTGTAACCTCACAGAGATACAAGGAAAATTTATGTAACAAATTCGAAAGAGGTTAATTCTATATCAGGATAAATGTGAGTACCAAATTTCCCAATTTTTGACTGAGAAAATATCACAAATGGCCACCAAAGCACTATTCTGAAGCAATTTGAATAGCAGTTCATACATATAAGGAACCAATCAAACCGAACTGAATTCTAAAACCAATTGCTTAAACTCGACAGGAAGAGCTTGAGGGAGAGAGAAAGAGAATACGAAATTGAGAGAGAGAGAGACGGTGGTGCTCACCTTAGTAGACGATGGTCCTTGCTTCCCTCGCCGGTGCAGATGGTGGAGGCGGTGGAGCTTCGGAATCTCAAAATCGAAATTGCCAATCGCTCTGAGATTGGATCTGAGATGAATCACCAATCGCTTTGAGATCAAATCAAGACTGAAGAAGGCTGATTCGATCGGTTGAGAGAGATTAGGGTTTAGAGAGGGTTGAGAGAGAGAGAGAGAGACCAGAGAGTGAGTGAGAAAGAGAGAGAGAGAGATCGATCAAATCAAGGCCTAAATTGTTTTTTAGTTTTTTGTGTTAGTTATTTTAATATTTTAAATAAATTTTTTTTTACTTTTTAAATTCAAATAATTTACATATATTAAAAGAAATATTTTATTTTAATTTTAATAATGTTTTACTTTTTAATTTTTTTTATAAAAAAAATCACTAAATTCAAAAAAATATAAAATTTAATACATTTCATATATATTATATTTTATTATTTTTTTAACAAATATTTTATTTTTTAGTTGTATTCAGATTAGACACATCTAAAAAGTAAAAAATAAAGAAATTATTAAAAGAAAGAAAAATATCAAATCAAGGAAATTTTAAAAAATAATAATTACAAATTAGTGAGAAGTCATATAAATATTAATCATTAAAATTATAAACTTTTTCATGAATGTGTAATTTTTTTTTCCCCCAAAATCCCACTGGGTGCGATTATCTCTTAAAAGAGACACTAAATTATAAAATAATGTATAAATTATTTTTTATATTGTTCTCAATTAGGAAAATTTAAGGTGAGAAGCTTGGTTAGAAATTGTTAGCTTTTTTAAATAAATAAAAAAATCGGATTAAAATTTTTTTAATAAAAGTTTTCACGACATGCTAATGCATGCCGTGTAAAGTTATAATATTTTACGACATATTTTTGTATTCCGTGAAAATATACATTTTTTACGGCATGCTTTTGCATGCCATAAAAAAAATTCTGATTATTATTATTTTTTTTTTGTAGAAGTTTTCACGACATGTTAATGTATGCCGTGTAAAGTTATCATATTTTACAACATGAAATGTATGTCGTCTTAAATGTAAATATTTTATGACATATTTTTGTAAGTCGTAAAAGCATATATTTTTTACGGCATACTTTTGCATGCTATAAATATATGAATCAACGACTTACATGGTATGTATGCTGTTATTGACAAAACATTAACGGCTTGCAAAAAAAAAAGCCGTAAAATGTACTAACTACGACATGCATCTAATGCATGTCGTAAACATGACGCCGTGAATAGTTAGTTTTGTTGTAGGGTTTGGCTGGGTGTTCTAATATGGAATCTTTTTCGCAACAAGTATTAATTGCTCCCAATTTGAAAACCTTTCAGCTATGGAACTGCGAGAAGCTGAAGTCGTTGCCCGATCAAATGATTAGCCTCACATCTCTTCAATCATTGAGTATATATAACTGCCCAGGAATTGAGTCGTTTTCGGAAGGGGGTCTGCCCTCCAGCTTGCATGGTCTTGAAATCTGGGAATGTGCGAAACTTGTGGGTCGCCGGAAAGAGTGGGATTTGCAAAGACTGCCTTATCTTACACACTTTATTATCTCGGGAGAATATGAAGAAGATGTGCTAGAGTCCTTTCCAGAGGAGGGTCTGTTGCCCTCGACTCTCATATCGCTCTGTATCCAATCTCTACCAAATCTCAAATCGCTCAACAACAAGGGCCTTGAGCATCTTGGCTCTCTCAAAAACATGAGGATTGCGGGGTGCCCTCAACTCCAATCCTTGCCAGAAGAAGGCCTTCCAACCTCCCTCCTCCTGCTGGAAATCTCCGAGTGTCTTTTGCTGAAACCTCGTTGCCTCAGGGATCAAGGACAAGACTGGCATAAGATTGCTCGCATCTCCCTTCTACATACGGATTCTGAACTCAGCTTTGATCAACGCACTGTTGGTCCAACACAACCCTACAGCCTTTTTTCTGAATTCGACACTGCAATATTTTGAACTTTCCACTCAGGTATTTGCTCAACACCCTATAAATATTTTCAAACAACAATTAAGAGAAAATGCTACCTACAATTTTATTTTATTTCTACTTTTTTTTTTTGGGGTGACTTTTTTAAGATTTAGATTCAAATAACTAGGTCTGATGTGAGTTTTTATGTTTAGGAATAAAAAAATATAAGATAAAAAATAAAATTATCTATAACATTGCTGCTGCTAATTAATTTTCATTCAAATCCATTCATCTTTATTTATTAATAATTTTCACTCAATCACTTTTCTCTCTCTCTCTCTCTTTAATAGAAAAGAAAAAGGTCAAATTTTGACCACCAATGGGCCATCCTAATTGGTAAAGGAGTTTGCTCATTTCTTTACTAACTCAAGTGAAAGTCTGACGGTTTAGGTGGATTGGCTAGCTTCCCTCCTTTGGCTTGTAAGAGTTGTATCCTAAGGGCCTTTCTCCTTAATCAGGTACACACTTATGCTTTTTTTAAGGGTGTATCCTACAGTCTTTTTTCTGAATTCGACACTGCAATATTTTGAACTTTCCACTCAAGCATTTGCTCAACACCTTAAAAAAATATTTTCAAACAACAATTAAATAAGAGAAAATGTTGCCTATAATTTTATTTATTTTTAACTTTTTCTAGATTTAGATTCAAATAAATAGGTCTGATGTGAGCTTATTTAGTTTTATGTTTAGGAATAAATAATAATAAAAAAAAGATAAAAAATAAAATTATCTATAACATTGCTGGTAATTAATTTTCATTCAAATCCATTCATCTTTATTTATTAATAATTTTCACTCAACCACTTCTCTCTCTCTCTATGTGTTTAATAGAAAAGAAAAAGGTCAAATGTTGACCACCAAGGGACCATCCTAATTGGTAAAGGAATTTGTTCATCTCCTTATTGACCAGGATTCAAATCTCTTACTACTCAAGTGGAAGTCTGATGATTTAGCTAGATCGACTAGCTTGCCCCCCATTGGCTTGGTGTATCAATATTTTGAACTTTCCACTCAGGTATTTGCTCAACACCCTATAAAATAATATTTTCAAACAACAATTAAATAATATAAAATGTTACGTATAATTTTATTTTTTTTAACTTTTTCTAGATTTAGATTCAAATAAATAGGTCTGATGTGAGCTAATTTAGTTTTGTGTTTAGGAATAAAAAAAATAAGATAAAAAATAAAATTATCTATAACATTGTTGGTAATTAATTTTCATTCAAATCCATTCGTCTTTATTTATTAACAATTTTTACTCAACCGTTTCTCTCTCTCTCTCTCTCTCTCTCTCTCTCTCTGTGTGTTTAATAGAAAAGAAAAAGGTCAAATGTTGACCACCAAGAGGCCATCCTAGTTGATAAGGGAGTTTGCTCCTCTCTTTACTAACCAGGGTTCGATTCCCCTACTACTCAAATGAAAGTCCAACAGTTTAAGTGGATCAAGTTCGACAATTTAGGTAGATCGACTATCTTCCCCCTTTAACTTGTAAGAGTGGATCCTAAAAGTCCTCCCTCAAGAAGGTCAAATGTTGGAATATTTGGTGTATCAATATGAGGCCGCGCAACGTCCTCAATTAGGTACGCACTTCTGCTTCTTTTTAATGGGCAAATAACATGACAGTGGGAGTCAGAAAAAATTATTACAAAAAGTGATAAATATTATAAATACTAATTATAACAATCATAATTTTTTTTAATTAATTTATAACTTTTTTTGTTTGACACCACTGTCAAGTAATTGTCACTTTTTTAATATGCTCTTAATTTATTTATGGATTAATTATATTTTTCACATCTATAATTTGATCTAAATTTCACTTTAGTTTTTTTATTGTTTCAATTTAAACAATTTAATCCTTACACTTTAAGTTCATTTTCAATTTGGTCTTTCCGTCTAAATTTTTGTTAATTTTATCTACGTGTATATGTAGGAAATTAATGTATTGATATTATTGATTGATATATCTAAATTTGTTTACAAGAGCTCTCTTTTATAGAGAGAAATGGGGGATACAATGGAGCAATAAACAATGAAGCAATAAGCCATAATGGAGCACTATAATAGTGGAGCACTAAACTAAAGTGGAGTAGGTGGAGTATTTGTAGGTGGAGTATTTGTAGGTGGAGTAGGTAGAAATTGTAGGTGGAGTAGTAGGTAGAAATTGTAGGTGGAGTAGGTAGAAATTGTTACATTCAACAGCCCCCCTCAAACTCAAGGGGGTTAGGAACTAACCAACTTGAGTTTGGAGAGAGAAACAAAATAGGAAAAAATAATCTGACAAATAAAATGAAAGTGGATAGGAGACACTGTATGGTCGTGTCAGACCGTTGTAGAAGACCGTATGGTTATGGCGGACCGATGTAGAAGACAGTTTATGGGGTCATGTCGGACCGTTGTAGAATACAGTTTACGGAGTCTCGCGGGACCCATGTAGGAGACAGTTTACGGGGTCATGTTGGACCGTTGTAGAAGACACTATATGGCTGTGTCAAACCGTTGTAGCAGAGAACCGAAAGCAATGTCGGAACAGTTTACAGAGTCTTGTCGGACCCATATAGAAGCTAACCGGAATCAAAGTCGGGACAGTTTACCGAGTCTTGTCGGACCCATATAGGAGCTAACCGGAATCAATGTCGGGACAGTTTACAGAGTCTTGTCGGACCCATATAGAAGCTAACCGGAATCAATGTCGGGACAGTTTACCGAGTCTTGTCGGACCCATATAGGAGCTAACCGGAATCATTGTCGGGACAGTTTACAGAGTCTTGTCGGACCCATATAGAAGCTAACCGGAATCAAAGTCGGGACAGTTTACAGAGTCTTGTCGGACCCATATAAAGTCGCACCCTCAAAAGGCGTGCCCTCAAAAGGCGTGCCATCAAAAAATGTGCCCGAAGCCATCAAAAGGCGCGCCGATTTGTCGTCTGGCGTTGAGAGGCGCGTAAGGCGCGTGTCTGCCTTGCCTATTTAAACCAAGGCGAGGCTGCCGCTGATGCAGAACAAACCAGCTGAAAAACTTCTGAAAAAAGACTCTTCGTTCTCTAAGAGCTGTTATCTCTGAAACACTCTACAACCAACCCTGAATATGGCCTCTTCTTCCCGTTCAGCTACCCAGAACATAGCCTCTTCATCCCGTGGTCTCACTCTCTTTCCCGACCTCAACGAGGCCACAAGAGAGATAGCCGGGGCAGTTGCCCTTGAACCTCAACCAAGTGCCCCTGGACCAAGCGCCCCTGGTTTTACGCCGTTGAACTTTCCAATGTTGTCAGTTGAGCAGATAATGGCTGCTCAATCTGATATTGAGGCCAATCATTATACTCTGAAGTCATGTGTTGAGACAATGACGGCGGTCAACAACCTGTCGCACCGGCTTCAGAGTAGAACAAATGAGGTGCAGCAGGTAAAAGCCCAACTGGCTCTGGTCCAGAGCATGTATACGGATGCCCGAGCAGAGATATGTGTGCTGAAGGCAGAAAATAAGGAACTGAAGCGGAAGGCCACCGTGATGCTCAGATTTGGAGGGCCGCCATATGTGGCAGTTGAGGAGCAGCGGGAAGTGAACGTGCTCGGCGGCGTGGGAAACACAGAGGCAGCACCGGCAAGGGACGCCCAAGACAAAGGCAAGAAAAAGAGAACAACTGAAGAGGCGAAAAAGTAAGGCTGGTTGATGTGGTGGTTGTAGGTTGAAGATTGTTTTTTTTTTTTTTTGATGTAAAATGGTGATCGAGTTTGATCCCTAGCATGAATAAAATAAAGTTGGTGTGCAAATCTAAATGGTATGAATTTGATTTGAAAAAGATTAAAAAATAATGTGAAAGAAAAATAAAGAAAGAAATAATGTGAAAGAAAATATATTGAGAAATCAAAACGAAAGGTGGAGAGTGGGAAGCATAATAATGATTTTGAGCTCAACATGGGGCAGTGGACAAGATGTTGGGTCCATGGAGAGAGAGAGAGAGAGAGAGAGAGAGAGAGAGATGGGAGTCCAATATCTGAGTAATACGTCCCCTGAGATCTGGACGGAATGCTCCTGCAAAGGGTGGATTGGAGGTTTCAAGAACAGCCAGGGAGTGTGCGGTAGTCACACTGACCTGTTTCTCCAGATTGAGGTTCACCAGAGCCGTGTGGACGCTCTGCATCACCGGGAGGAGGCTTAGAGACATGATTGCTGCAGCCAAAGAAACCCTAGAAACAGAATTGAAATTGGGGAGCTGAGAGAGGAAGAAATGTGTAGATCCAAAGATGCAAAT
Organism: Camellia granthamiana; assembly: GCA_036172215.1. Classification (NCBI taxonomy): domain Eukaryota; kingdom Viridiplantae; phylum Streptophyta; class Magnoliopsida; order Ericales; family Theaceae; genus Camellia; species Camellia granthamiana. Next base: position 11,488 of record JAXFYN010001382.1, on the reverse strand, counting down.
CCAGTAGGACTGCTTGATCCTAGTGCAATTTGTGCAGACTATCTCAATGAACTTCTTGAGACACTTGCCTCCAGTGACCATGTACACTATGTCACAACCAACCTGCACAATTAGCTGCTGTGGCAGCACTATCCATGGCCCAAGTTTTGGACCAAAGGCATGTCGACCGAGGTCATAGTAGTGATCGAAGCGAACCCCGGGGACACATTCATGGAGCTGTATCATCTGCCACATAGTGTTCAGGGTGATGCACCATGAAAAAGCCAGCAACATTGTCCCAGGACGCCATCCCAAAGAGGCCATGGCATAAGGCAAGCTGAGAACACCATCACCAACCATGGCTGTGACTGTGTGAAAAGTTGAATACCACCATTTTGCTTCTCGAGGTGGCCCCTTTTCCATCCATTGATCCTCCTCCATTGGAACTTCCTTTGGAGCTGGTGGAGAGTTTGAAACCATGTCTGCAACCAAAGAAAGATGAACACAGACACACACAAAGCTTTCAGTGTGCTTAGTTTTCTGATCCTACTCGGAGGTCCGGCGGGCGGCCAAGGCGAGGCTGCCGCCCGCCGGTGAAGCGAAATTACTAGGTTTTTTTAACCTAGCTCTGATACCATGTAGGAAATTAATGTATTGATATTATTGATTGATATATCTAAATTTGTTTACAAGAGCTCTCTTTTATAGAGAGAAATGGGGGATACAATGGAGCAATAAACAATGAAGCAATAAGCCATAATGGAGCACTATAATAGTGGAGCACTAAACTAAAGTGGAGTAGGTGGAGTATTTGTAGGTGGAGTAGGTAGAAATTGTAGGTGGAGTAGTAGGTAGAAATTGTAGGTGGAGTAGGTAGAAATTGTTACATTCAATAGTATACAACTTAAAAAATTGACTAGTGTTCCAAAATTGTTAATTTTAACCTCCAATTTGAACGATACAACCAAATTAAAATTACGCTAGAAGTGTAGGACCAAGTTGTTAAATTTAAAACTATAGAAACTAAAGTGAAATTTGAATCAAATTATAAAGGTGAAAGACTCTTTGTTTATTGAGTAATGATTTTTTAATGCCCAAAACATCACCCTTAAATTTATAAACACGTGGAGGTTGAAGGTTGGATCTTAGTTGATATCAATTTAAAACTATAGTTTGTTTGGCATGTCAATTTGGGGCTTAAAATAGTCACAAAAAGACAAAATAGGTTAAAAAGTCAATAAGACAAAATGTCACATCCAAACCATAATTATTTGATTTTTTCTCTCGCAAAAGTCAAAAAAGCCCAACCCAAACAAACTTTTTTGCCCTAGGCTAAAATAGCCAAAAAGCCAACTTACTTCCCAAACGAAGGCAAAAGTGAAATTTGAATAAAATTATACAATGAAAATGAAAAGTGTAATTAACCATTTATTTATTGAGTAATGATTTTTTTATGGCCAAAAACATCACCCTTAAATTTATCGACATGTGGCGGGATGTTGAAGGTTGAATCTTAATTGATTGATTTTTATGACTATGTTTAAATCAAAGATTTGAGGAAGAATTATGAAGAGAAATGAAATAGGAAGGAAAAAGTGAATGTAATATAAGTTAATTTTATTGTCACATTTTCATTTTCAAATTCCTCTTAAAATTATTAATCCAAATACAACCTAAATAAATCAACAACTTACAATAACAGATCACGTCATTAGAATCAAACTTAGGAGTGATGTTAAGGTTTTAGACATTTTCTTCATTAATTTTGAGGCTAGTTAGATCTTGAAAGTTTCGTTGCATGCACTGTTCTAAATGAATAATCGTATACATAATCTCATTTCTTATCTTCTAGACACAAAGTAATAGAGTTCATATTTATAAACGTATATGGGTCCACTCACTTGTTTGTTGGAGTAAGCAAAGTAAGTAAAAAATATGATTATATGTAGCATTTTCCATTCTAAATTGGTGAAATACTACTCAGGCAGGCTCCAACTATCTGACGTAAAATATTTTTCTTGTAAATTAATTTTGTACAAAATTATTATTATTATTTTTTGATTTGTTAGTGGGTGTTTAGTTGACACTTTGAAACAAAAAAAATATATACATATATTGTATCAAAGAGTAGAAGCCCATGATGAGCCACAATTTTACCTTTTGAAAAATCAATGTGTTGAAAGGGTTTAATTGGAAGTAAACTTTCTAAAATCAACTTAAAGATTCTTTAATGGCAAGTCATTTTGGGGGATTATGACATAAAATATTTTACTTATTTTTTTGTTTAACCTAATAACGGCAAATGCGTAAAATGTTTTTAAGAAAACATTTTATGTCAAAACAAACATATCCTAAATGAAAATTGTATTTTAAGAAAGTATGAAATCTTGTGTGTGGTAGTATTATCTTTGGGGGGTGAGAAATGAAAATTAGATTTATCCGACACTTGGAATAATATCCACACCCAACACATATCCAAATTCATGTAACATAGCTTAAACAGATTATTGTGAACCAATTCTTCTTCAACAATAGTGAGTTCTTTACATTTTTTTCCCACAAAACTGCAATATGACACCAGTGTTTTGTTTATTTTGTTTCGATCGGAAAAAAAAAGGTGAAATTTTATTGATGCAGCAAAAGATAACAAAATTACATCAATAAAAAGCTAAGCTCATTAGCATCATTGCAAAAAAGTAAATCACAACTAAGTTGGTACATACAACCCATCAATCAGAATAACCAAAGCCAAGAAGACAAATAAAGTAAGTTGGCACGACACCAACTAGAAAACCCTCTATAAAAACAGAAAATCCCACAAGATAATACTAAGAAAACCACCCTTCAATACATAGCAGCCCAAAATAAATAGGAAACATCTCCTCTTTGACATTCAACAACTACAAAGCTGTTGGAAGAAAAACACTATTGTTGTGTGCTATTGTAATGTGTAAAACAGAATTATAACAAATCAGAAACACAACTGTGTTTGTATAAACCAAACACAGAAAACACAGATACTGTTTGAAGCAGATAACTGAAAAGCAAAATATGTATTAGGAAGAAAAACACAAACACTATTTTGTGATTCTATGACAGTGTTGAAACAGAACAGAAACAAATAGCAAGAAAAAAAACAACTATGTATACATCAAATAGAAACAGGAAAATATTACAGTTCGTATGAATGCAGAAAATCAGGTTGGTGAAAGCTTAGTGTTTGACACTATGTATTGAATTTTTTCCCTCGCATTGGTGCTTGCAAACTTCTTGGATGCATCAACATGGCAAGCAATATGTCACCAGCCATTACTGAAGATTTCTGTTGCAAAGTGGAAGAAAAGATGTTCCAGTACAGGATAAGTTCCCTTTTTGTGACATATAGTTGATTGCAAGCAGCCTCTCCCAATAATAAAGACTATTGTAAGTGGTTTCTGATCATTATTACAAGCTTAATTGTTAAATTCATGGAGGGTACTGTAAATTTTTCCCCAGTATTATATTTTTTAGATGAGCACACTGGCATATGTAAATTCTAATCTGTGCAGCTTTGTGGATTGTGTTTGTGTTCTATTGAATTGCTATTCAGAGTTTCCTCATGACTATATATCTTGATGTCTTCTACCAGCAATTGTTTTGATCATGGAAAATTTAGATATCATAAGCTTTTCCTTGTCCACTCTTTTAAAATTGTGCAGTTTATTATTGAAGTTGGTACTAATTGTGTAGTTTGTCTCTAAAAATGTTCTTGCAATATTGAAATACTCTCCTTTTTGTTTTTTGTTTTTTGGAACTCGTCACTAGTGTAGATTTTTGCTAATTGAAATACTATTACAGGTTCCTATTACAAGTTAGATTTTTGCTTCATTGGTGTGCATTCATTTGCCTAAACACTTCATTTACATTTATTTTTTCACTTTTCTTAAGCAATATTGCTTTCATCAGTCTGAAACTTGTTATGTTCAAGAAATTATGATTAGTGTTGATGATGGTTGAGTATTGAACTTCTGATGGTTTATGTGGGGCTTGTTTATGCCTGTAAGTTGAATTGTTCCTCAAAGTCATGTAGATTCATTGATTTTTTTACTTGTTTTATGTCTGCTGTATCAATGCATTTCACTTGGTGCAATGATGAGTTAACATGAGTTCTGGATTTGTTATGGATTCACTCAGAATTTAGCCCCAACCAACACTGTTGACTTTTGTCCTGAGTATTTGTTTGATTGAGTTTTTAGAATCTGCTTTTGAAAATCTTTCAAAAAATTACAAATTAGTTTGACCAACAAAAAAAAAACAACAACAACAACAACAAAAAAATAAATTTCATTTTCTAAAATTATTTTCATTTAGAGAGAGAGAGAGAGAGTCATATGAAAATACTGAATTTCTGATTTTTTTTATTCACCGAACTAATTTTTGATAAATTTTCTGAAATAGATTTTGAAAACTTATCCACTGTAACATAATTCGTGCTTTTTGCAGAAAGAAATAACAAAATTAAAAAGTATTGTCTTGTCTTGCATAAAGGTTTTGTGTTGCATTGTAGAAGTTAGTCTTCTAATACAGCACAATAAACAACATTGTATGTGAAAATTTTGCAGGGTCTTTGGCTTCTTTGAACCTGAAGTGGCAAAACTATTATGAAAATGTACGTTTCAAGTTAGAAAGTGCAAAACAATAATCTCTTTTATTTTTCAGAATTGATAGAAATCTTTTCATCCAAGTTGATTTAACAGATTGTTAAATGCTAAAAAGTTTAGGCCTAGGTTGCCTCTAACCAAATTGAGTTGAGTTTTGAAATATGTGGCGGTTATTGTGAAGCAAAGTGAAGTGAAATTCAAAGATTCAACTTGAACTCTTGTTGCAGGTGTGGACCTTGTCAATTCATGGTTCCTTTTCTGAATGAAGTTAGTGCTTCAATGAAAGATAAGATCCAGGTGGTGAAAATTGATATTGAGAAATACACAAGTGTTGCTGATGAGTACAAAATAGAGGCATTGCCCACTTTCATTATATTTAAGGATGGAGAACCCTATGATTGCATTGTAAGTGGAACCCCAATTCTTTTTCTTTCAATGCCATTCTTACATTTGTCACGAATGATAATTCAGATTATACAGTACAGCATCATAGAAAAATGCTTAGTAGCTCGAATTTGTGTGGCTCAAATGTCTCAAAACAACGTTGTTTTGAGACATTCGAAGTTGTTTTGAGACATTCAAGTCATTCGGGCCATGAAAATTCGAGCTACCAAGCATTGTTGAGTATCATATTAGACTTCATGTTTTTATCTCACACACACCTGGGGAATGGATAAATGTTATAACTTGATTTCACTCTTTCTAAGTACTTGCATTTTTCTCCCGGGCTGGGAAGATACTGGCATGATCCACTGTTTGGGCAATCTTGAGTTATATTGTTAACTTGATTGTTTCTTGATTCTATCAAAATTCACTCAGTTAATGCTTGATATATCTGCAATGGTTTGTTCTTAGAAAAGTATATTTCAATAATGTAAATGTCCAATAGTTGACAATTTCCTTCAGCATTTATATCATGTGTATTGAACTTAGTAGTGGACAGTGCCAGCACCATCCTCTGATGTATTCATTTTGATTTACTTTTGGATTCGAGGTTTAGGACTTATGCTTTCTTTGTAATCATTTCTGTTTAATAACATTCAGGAGGGGGCTTAGAATGCAAACCAACTCATTGAACGCATTGAGTTTGCATTACAAGTTAAATAGTAGTTTTTTATGGTAAGCCTTCTATTTTTCTCTCTCATTCTTGTGGTTGGTTAACTAGTTGAAAAAGCAACATGCTCTTGAGAGACCTTGAGAACCTTTCTTTTTTCTCTTCTCATGTTCGAGTGGGAAACTGATGATGTGATGCGACAAATTCAATTGGAGTTCCTAGCTGCTAGGAGAATGAATTGCATGTTCACTTCATTCTCTGTCGCTCCACAAAATAGTTGGCATTGTGCCTTGGAAATTTGATAGCACTTGTTCATTTCTTATGGGTTATGTTAATCCAATTCCAACAATTTTAAAACCGGTTGTTTTAAGTATTGCTTATTTGCATAGCCATTGAATATGTGATAAAAATTGAATGAGAAAGATTTGATCCCTAACATTATTTTCAAACAATAAAATCTTGACTCCATTTTTCTCACACACAAGTGCCAAAACAAGGGGGAAAAAAAGTGTCATCGAGATTATCCATTATGAGTATGATATTGGATTGAGGATTCATATATAACAAAATATATATATATATATTAATTTCTCTCTCTTTGATAATTTAGAAAAATAAAGATAAAAGAACAAGTTTTTTTATTTTTTTTTATTTTTTATCTCTAAAAAAAAGGGATAGTGCAGACTTGGCTAAGACTCCGCTTTAGGTGAAGTATAAAAATGCAGTACCGAAGGACAACGGAGAGTCAAAATTGAGTTAAAAATATTTTTAGGCTGACCCTTTCCGTTTAACCCACCCCCAAGGGCTGCTAAAAAAATGAAAGAATGAGTTATTTTTATTTGAATAAAAAAAATAAAAGAATGAGAGGAGAAAATAAACTTTATAATGCGAGTAATTTAGGCAAAAATATAAATTCATTCTTATATAAAAAAAAATTAGAAAAAAAAAAGTATTGGAATGTATTCACATATTGGATAGATTAATATATTTATCTGCATTTGTCCCCTTTTCTCATCAATATAAATTTTTGTTTTCCTTTTTTATTTTCTCTTCAAATCATCGGATCCAAACGGGCTGCTTCAATCTTGTTTTCCTCCGACCTCCGCGGCACCCTCCGCCTCATCCGCCGCTTCGAGGTATCTGCTGTTGCTTACATTGAGATGCTCACAAATTTTGGATTCACGTATTATTCACTTCAGTGTAATTTGTAACTTGGGATTCGGAAAAAATTTTAGACTTCTTTTTTGGTAAAGAAGATTTATCATATTTTAATGGTCTTGATTATTCAGAAGTTTTGGGGGGAAAATAATGCTCAAGTTATTTGTAATATTTGGGGGAAGTCCTGGGGTGGTTGAAAACTTGAAATATGCCGGGCTTAATGGTGCTTCTCAGCAGAACTTGAAAATGAAAATCAAGGGATTTATTGTTGATTTCTTTCATTTTTGTTACTGAGACATTGAGGGTGTATATATAGACTTGAAAACCAACTCCGAACAACTCAACTAACCAACTGATCACTTGTTCAGTAACTAACGTGGGGCTAACTACCTGACCTAATAGTTCTTTTCTTCGATAAAAGTATTTGTATAAAATTGGGAGATTCTATATAATAAATAAATAGGGGATACTTTTCTTAGTTTGGTTATTTTAATTTAAAATAGAAATTAAAAGAATGAAACAGTCATAGTGGTTACATAATGAAACTCGCATATTATGGCTGCACACACATGTATATACATAATCCACTACGGATAAACACATCAGCTATTTGATTAGTGGATACACACACCAATGGTAATAGGATAATAGCAGAATGGCATTGCAATATGCATGGGAAGTCACATACACCAATGCAGCTAGTTAAGAATGATTACAAGTATCATCACACCTTATAATGATCCATCTGATACATAGTTTTATGCATGACTTGTCTAAATTTCCCACTGGTTATTTGAACACTGCCTTACACTAGTGCATGCCTGTCCTTCCATGTCATGAAGAATAACACATTGCCTTGATGAATATGGACAGTGAATCTCCTTATTCCAATACGAGTGACCAGGAGCAAAATCAACTTTTAGAACTATTTAGGTCCTTATTAGACTTATTGTAACACTCCAAAAATAATTCCAATTTAACAACTATTAAGAACATGCTCCATATTTCCAAACAACACAAATCAATCCCAATATTTCTCTTTCTCATTGAACTAAAGATTTCAACTTACAAAATTACATATTACAATTCATAGTTCACTAAGTTAGAGAAACAAAACCATTGTCCCTTGGGTTTACTCATTACAATGTGACCATATAATACAACAAGGCACAAATCCCAAAAATAATAATATAGAAATTCAGCAATTAAATTACAACTTCAAAGTTCACAAAAATTAAAGTCTAAAAGGGATAGTCATCATCTTCTTCATTGGCGAGGTTGTGGCTCATCGAGCCTTGAAAAGTTATTAGATAGAAATGAACGATTGCCCAATAGAAAATATATTTAACCAAGTATATAAATATTTGATTTAAATATATGCATGATTACTACCAATCCTCTTGGATTCAACGTCTTTGATTTTATCGCGCAACACACGAATTTACATTAAATTTCACACTTTTTCGCCCTCACGCGGATGGCCAGTGAACACCTCAAACCTTCCATATTTGTTGTCCTCACACGATTGGGCAGGTGGACACCTCAGGGCATTCCCACATTTGTCGTCCTCACAAGATCGGGCAAGTGGGCACCTCAATTCTCTCCACGCGGGTAGGCCATAAAGCAAAACAAACCACATTCCAAAGCTAGCACTTTTATCATATTGCAAGGAATCTCAAAACCCTTCAATTCGACTCATCAATTTCTTTTCCTTTTAAGTTATAATCCACGAACAACCTTTAGGGTTACACAATAAATTTTACATCTTTTCCTCTTATGTATTAATTTTCCTTGATTTGTGTCTTCTTACACTATCTTCCATTGATAGATACTCAATCCTTCATCAATTTCTAACAAGATTCGCTATCATCCCAAAATCCATATACATATACATATACTTATACTATACATTTATATATAGAGAGAGAGAGCACCTATCTCAATATCCCCCCATACCATAAGATTTACACACACTTAAACCAAATTATAGATATACAAGGGTAAAGATATTCCTACCTCAAAGGTTGTGAGTGAAAAGATGAAGACCCAAGGAATGAACTTCCGAAATAACACGATCTAATCGGTTCAAAATATAGTTTTTGGCAAGATTATTAACTTTGATGAAGGTACAAGGATGGATTCTTGCTATAAATGGATGAAATCTAATGTTTTAATGCTAGGGTTTTCGGAAAAGGTTGATTGAGAGAGAAAGAGTATGAAAAAGTGAGCCAAAAATGTGCTTAGATCGCTTTTTAACACTGTTGTCCCGAACAGACCGCTTGAGCGATTTTTCTACCGTTTGAACGGTAAACTCAATGTCCCAGAAGTTTTGCAGAGTTACAGTGAAAATATTGGGAGCCTCACATCTTCACTCGAGCGATCACTTGACCGCTCGAGCGGCCTTCACTGCAACCAAGCAAGATACTGAGAGCTTTGCATCACTACTCGAGCAACCGATTGACTACTCAAGCAGTTCCCCAAAACTGACTGTTACACTTATGCTGTGTTTAGTTGAGGAATTTGGGAGGGGATTTGGAAAAGGAAAGGGAAAAGGAAAAGATGTGTGAAACTATGTGAAATGTGGATCTGGGGTACTTGCTATGCTGCCCTATGGGTTCATTTCGGGGTCCGTTTTGATGATCCGAACCATTCACAATTTAGAATATAGTGAGTAGAACATACCTGGAAAAAAAATCAAATTAATCGAATATCTTTAACCCTTTCATCCACTCATATTTGTATCTACAAAAATAAATGACATTGTGATTTAAAGTATTAAAATGAATACAAATGCGAGTGGATGAAATGGTTAACGATATCCAATTAAGTAGATTTTTAGAACCATAAGAGTTATGAGTTATTTGTGTTTTTTATCCTATATATAGATGGTTAGGCCCATCTAGTATTCAGTTTTGACGATATTTGATATTGTATTTAAGAGCTTAGTGCTCTTGTGTCTTTGTTTAGAGATTTCCTCTCTCTAATGAAATCCATTATCTGAATTGGTTCCATCAAGTCATCTACACACCAATGTTGCTCGTTAAGAATAATTATGAGTGGCATCATGCCTTCTACTGATTGTCTGATACATAGTCTTATGCATGACTTGGCTACATTCCCCACTGGTTATGTAAACACTGCCTTATGTAAGTGCATGTCTATTGTTCCATGTCATGAAGAATGACACATTGCCTTGATGAATATGGACAGTGAACCTTCTTAACCCATACTAGTATGTATGAGTGGTCAGGAACAAATCAACTTTTAGAACTATTTATATCCTTCTTATTAGTCTTCATGATTTCCTAATGCATTTCAGTTTCATATCTATCTAGGCCAATTGTTCAATCATCCAGAATATTTTCATATTCCTATTCATTTTGTTTTCCCTTTTTCACCAGGCAATGAGGCAGTCAGAGTTATGGTTCAAGTATCACTTTATTTGTTCCTGTAGGCAATGTAATGCATGGCCCCCAACTTATGTGGATCATACTTTGCAGGTGAGAGTTTCATGAAACTAAAATTGTTGATGTAGATGAATCTTTGCGAGTCTGTGACCCATGTGATAATTTTGTTTTTCTTTTCCTCGTTCAATCTTTCTTCCCTCTTTTTTGATAGCAGCTATTATTAAAGGTCCCTTTCATTTTCGGTTTGGTCCATGACGTGTTTCACTCAGAAAATTATACTGAACTGTTGCCAAATTTTTACCTTTTTGTCCCCGCTAGTTTTACATTTTTTTTGTTTTTGTGTATATCTTCTGCATCCAATTACTCTTTTGTTCCTGGAAGTCATGTCCTTTAATGCAATTGAATTTTGCTCTTAAAACCTTGATGGTATTGGGAATTCTTTTCCATGCCAAACTAGAAAAAGTTGTTTATTTAAAGTACTTATATTTTTGTAGTCATTGTTTTTCAGGAAAGGAGTTCTTCCTTTCCTTGTCTTTTTCTCTATTTTTAGTTTCTGCTCAAGTAACTGTTTCTATTGGTTGGGATAAAACCTTTTTTAGAATATTCAAGTGCTAAGCATGGTAGTAAAACCATATCCCTTTGTGTCAATATTTTGAACTTCACATTTTTCTTTCATAGGAGAATGTAACTATTCCCAAAACCTTTAACTGAACTATGTGAATTAGCATTAATACATTTATCGTTTTGTTTGATAGGAAATTTCTGCTGTCAACTGCAATTGTGCCAATTTGAGTTCTGATCACGACTTCTACAGATATGAGGCAATTAAAAGGTTGACTGACTTTGTTGATGATGCCATAACTGAATATTTGACATTTGGTAGTCCCAAATCTTGCTGTGACAAGCTTGGGCACTTGCTTACTCATGGTCTCCTTGATGGGTAGTTTGAACCAAAAGAAGAAAAATCAACGCAACAATTTTGGTTGCATCTCCTCCACCATCTCTCTCTGAGTGCCTACACCACCACATTGGCTTCTGCCTATAAAATCCGTGAAAGTGACTTATTGGCTCTGGATCCAAACAAACTTCAGCTGGAAGCTTTTGAGAGAAGTAGAACCAGTGCAGCATATGCCTTGTTGCTTGCAGGTGCAACCCATCATCTATTTGTATCTGAATCTTCTCTAATTGCGTCTGTTGCAAATTTCTGCACAAGTGCAGGGGAGTCCTTACTAAATGTTGCTAGCTCTGTG
>JAXFYN010001381.1:0-31785 GCA_036172215.1 Camellia granthamiana | reverse complement strand
AAAATCTGGGGGGAGAAAAAGTGTATTTTTGTAATGTACCTGTAGCAAGGAGCAAGGCCGGCCAGGTATTAGATTTGCAGGTGGCCGGCCGGCTCTCTCCATGGCCGGCCCGGCTAGGGGTCAAAAAGGCCAAGTGTAATTAGTGGCCGGCCAGCACAGATTGGTGGCCTCCCATGTGTTTCTCAACATAACCCTGTGGTCAAAAATTGGAAACAGTGAACCAGGAGAGAGAACAACCCACTTTTCAAAGGGGTTCAAAAGGTTCAAAAGCAATTACTGGCCGGCCACCAAATATTGGTGGCCTCCCAGATGTGTACATCACAAATATGGGGGTTAGGGTGCAAGAAAATGGCCCAAGGGTGGTCAACATTGGTTTTGAAGTGAGAGAAAACGGGCGACGGAGGGCGATGAAGGAATATAACTGGTTGCTGAAACAATTACTGGCCTTCCACCCTTCTACGACCTTCCTGGTGATGAAACAGAGGTCCCTGCCAAAAATGAACGAAAACCGATGCAAAATGAAGGTTCGGGGGCCGAAACGCGCAGTCCGAGGCCCCGAAAACTGACTGTTAGGCACCGGGAGTGGTGTTCGACCACGAAGTTGGTCTCTCGGACCTCAGTGTCCCTTAAAAGGGAGTAAATAAGATGCATGCCAAAAACTGGAGCAAACGAAGGTGGTTAGGCGGTCCCAAACCGAGGCACTTGGCCTAACGGCTCCAAAAATCGGGAACTGGGCTCCGAAATGGGCAAAATGGCCTACGACCACGAAATGTAGCCCACGGCCATTGAGAGATGGTCCTACGAGTCCTCTCCCTCCCTTTGGGAAGAGAAACAGAGAAAACCGAGCCTGGTTCGCAAACCGAGGCAAGGCACAGAAAAGCCCGGAAGTCCGGAGGCAGGGCTCACGGCCGAGACTCTGAAACCTCTGGACGAGCACGATATGCAAACATCACCAAGCGCTCGATCAGTGACGTCTGAGTCTTAAGGTCGGTCAAAAATGGGGTGTCTACAACTACGTTTATGAGAATGAAGCTCAAAAAATACTCAACAGCCATGGAGCTCCACAAAAAGCAAGTAGAGATTGATTTCAAGCCTTTTGGTGCTTGTGAGTAAAAAAATTCAAGAAGTCCAATGTATGTGAACATGTCTGCAATACCAAATATGAAACACTGAAATGATAGCCAGAAGACACTAATGGGCAATGGTTGGACCACTGGGAGCACATCGAGCATATTATGGTTTCTCACAACCCCTTTTCGCTTCACTTCCACTAGTCCGACTATTGCCATTGACAAGGAAAAGAGCTAAAGGCCAACCCCAACACATTGCAAGTGAGTTATGCCAGTGGGGTGACCGGTGATCCTACGGGTGATGGGTACAACTATTTGGTCATAAACAGGGACTATGATGATAAGGACAACAACAGGGATCATGAGAAGGAAAGCTGGTGGGATCTTGAAAGATTTGGTCATCCTTGTGTCCATGGTTAAACCTTGTTGGACAGAGAAGGTTTGGAGCTGAGCTCAGCAAAAGGTCATAAAAATTGTGCAACAAAAGATTGGAACCATGCCTAGTACAATCTTTGCATTTTCTACTTGAGTGACCTTGCAAAGATTCCATGGATTTAAAGTTTTTGGTTCTTCGTGTTGTGTTGGAGTTGCTTTGATGGCTACCTTGTCCAAAAACCTAGAAACAATTTTACAAATATATTGTAAATTACCATAATTTTAATACATAGTGACATCTGTATCATCTTCAATTTTCAATACAAGGATTCATTTGGTTGTGTTTTCATTTTCTTTGTTTTTATTTGTTATTTATGTTGAAAAATCTAAAATTTTCAAGATATTGATTTGTGATTATATTTCAATTTTAAACAACGAATAACAATCTCAATCAAACAATCAAAGACAAATTGACACAACGATTTAACGTGAAAAAAATCACAATTGGAGCGTCTCCAATTGTAATACAAAAAACCACGGGCCAAAACCACGAAACAATCCACTAAGAAGACAAAAAAACAAATTACACAAGTGTACTCTCAATTACCTAGCAAATCCACAATTGAATTGAACCGACCCCAATGTGCCTCTTCCACCACTGTCTTCACTCGGAATTTTCTTGTCTAACGTTGAATCCATAGTGCTAATGTCGAATCCACAATGATGAGCCACTCCGGAATCCACCAAAGCTTTAGGCCCAAGTTCCTCAGAATCCACCAAAGAATAACTCTCTCTTTTGTGAATAAAATAAAATAAAATAAACAAATCTCTTGATAATATTGATATAAAGTTTACGGAGCCATTCATTACTCTTAAATCATTAAGAAAACACTTATAAAGCACCCTCAAATGTAAAACAAATTGATTTTTCTTCTTCTTTGAAAATCTAGGCGGCTTAAACCCTAAAAACAGCAAACAATGCACTTTATAGAAAATAAGATCGCGTAGACCGCTCGAGCACACTTTTCACCGCTCGACCAATGTGACTAAAGGTGGTGCAAAAACATATAGGCTGACAGCTAGAGCGACCACTTCATCGCTCAAGCGAACTCAAAATGCATGCCCATCGCTCGAGCCAAGACTCCATCACTCAAGCGCATATAAGATGCTCTAAAAATTTGGACGCTTTGCAAAAGTATTGGGTAATGCCATTCACCGCTCCAGCGAACAAATGACTGCTCAAGCGGTCAAATAACTTCGACTGCATTTTGCTTCGGGGGACGTTGCCTCTCGACCTAGCGAGCTCCCAAGTAGCTCGACCCCTATACATAGTCAGTGAAGTGGCAAACATGGAAGAATTAAGATCACAAACTCCTCTGCAAGGCATAATTCGGGTTGGATTCGTATCTAAACACTCTACAATTTGATCAGAATTGGACCCTTGATTCCATTGGCATTCTTAGATGGACAAGACCCATCAGATACTTCGTTTGGCAGTGACCTCTTTCAAAAATCAAGAGAATATATTGAATGGTTGAACTTGAAGCCCCAATCATCGGTGGTTTACATATCGTTTGGAACCATGATAGTCCTACCAAAGCAACAAAAGGAAGAAATCGCGGAAGGTTTGTTGGAAACTCATTAGCCATTCTTGTGGGTGATGAGACCAAAAGAGACTCCCGATGAAGAAAAAAAAGAAGAAGATGAAGATGCGCTAAGTTGCATGGAAGAACTGGAGCAACAAGGGATGATAGTGCCATGGTGTCCTCAACTAGAGGTTCTTTCGCACCTGTATTTGGGGTGTTTGGTAATGCATTGTGGGTGGAATTCGACGTTGGAGAGCTTGGCTTTTGGGGTTCTATCACGACCCAAACCCGGTTCTATAGGTTTAGCATCGTAACTAGCCAATAATTCTAAGATTACCAAAGGCCTCTGAGACATATTAACAAAATAAGGGGCTAGCAGAAGAAAATATCAAAATGCAATGTCCATAGAGCTGTGCAGACGTATATGAGACAGAAAATTTAAAACTTATGTTCACATATATATTTATATAGTGACGTCATAAGTATATGTACATCATTTTCTTACGTCACCCACTTATAAGCAAAACAGAAAGGGACTTAGCCTCATATATAGATTAAACAAAAGTCTTGCTTAACAAAAGAAATAGAAGATAAAGACAGACATTACGTACACTTGACTTGACCACAAAAACACTTGGGAACCTCCTCGGGAGGCACATTTGTTAGCTTGACAAGACAGAATTCCAAGCAACAGCTTAAGCATGGTCCCGCACCTGATCACCTACATACATAAATAATACAGTGAGCTAGAACCCAGTGAATAACAACAAGGTAAAGGGTTTATGAATGATGTCCCATTAGATTAAAAAATCAGATTTCAGATCAAAAACAGATTCAGATTCACATGCTTATACAGGTTTCATAAACAGTCATACGTGGTACATCCATTAACTAATAGATCAAATTGGTCAAAAGACCCACGTGCAGAGTAGGTGATCATTAAGACCATATTCGATACCGATGACCATATAGGTCAACAGTTAGTTCCAAAGATTGGAACCGTTAGAGATCTCTGTGCACATATAGCCATTGTATTGTTACCCCTAGGCGAGGGCCACATGCACATGGGTCGCGGTATTGTTACACCCAGGCAAGGGCCACATGAACATAGACTGTGGTATTGTTACCTCCGGGCAAGGGCCGCATGAACATAGAATGGCATATTACGTTACAGAAAATTGGAAATTCATTCATGGTTCACAAATAGCATTTCAGAAAACAGATCATATCACATTATTCAAAAAATACTTAAGTTCAAACATAGCTTTACAGAGTCGTCACTCATCGATAGCTCCAGAGGTAGAACAGATCACTTGCACAAAACAGATCGACCAGGCAGCTGTTAACACGTGACCTACAAACATATGACAGATACACTTGAACACACGTGCCATTGGTGCTAAACTTATTATTCTTCTTTCTTAACCTGTGTTTCTAACTCTTATCATCATTATTGTAGCTTAATCATGGCCTAAGAATGCCTTAGATGTAATGAGGATGCAAAAATGCACTTTAAAAACACAAATTTTGAAAAATAGGGCAGTTCGCTCGAGCGAAGTTTTGGTTGCTCGAGCAGTCTGCAAAGTCTGTAAAAGTACTAGATGCTTGATTTTCACGCTCGACGGTCACTCGACAGTTACTTGAGCCAAGTAATAAGAAAAAGGATGTTCGCTCGAGTGCACAATCGGTCGCTCGAGGCACCGTGCAATTGTTTGCAAAACTACTAGGAGCTCGAATTTTATGCTCGAGCGAAGCGACCAAATTTTGGAATTTCCAGATTGCTATTATAAGTTCAAAACTCAATTCCAAAGTACCAAAACTTAATCCTTTGGGCCCAAAACTTGAGAAACATGTAGGGACTCATTATACTTCATGAATTAAAGATCGTTTTGCAAAAATCAAGGCCCAAAGTATGCCAATTCTTCAAAACCAAATCAAAGCTATGCTCCTCTTCATATGAAATGCACATGTATGTAATTATCCAAGTTGTTTACTTTGAAAACATGATCAACGAAGACAAAATGACATACAACATGTTGAATTTCCAAAACAAAGCTAGGATTATGACATACATGCAAGAATTCTTTGGGAAAACAACCTCAAATGCCATGAATTATACATGCATGTATGTATTGAGCTTAAATCCTTTAATCTTAGCTTATTTCTTGTATTTAGCCACCTAACTCTCTTGAATTCATATTCTTGATATCTTAAAGACAAAGTTTAGGAGTAAATCTTACCTAAAGGTTGATTTCAAGTGTAACGTTAACTTAAAGCTCCAAATTGTCTTCAAATTCCACCAATTTTTCCTTTTTCTCTTCCTTGATCTCAAATTCTCTCATACTCTCCCTCTCTCTTCATTTTGTTGTTCAAAAGGTGATGAAAGAGTGTGTGTGTGTGTGTGTGTGTAGATGTTCCTAACACTCACATTAGCCTTATATAGGCTTGATTAGCATCAGGCTAATTATTCTAATTATTTGATTCCAAATCAAAATCTAATTAAACTTACTAGAAAATTCTAAATAACACATAAACGTAGTCAATTTTGTGTTCAAATACTGATAAGGCCTTCAATTCGCGTACCAAAACAAAAATTCTAATAGATATTCCTACATCAAACAAATGTAATCACAAATAACACATGAAATGCACAATTAACACATGATTTCAGCTTAATTACTCATTAGGCATTCTTAATTGTGGGTCATTAGCTAATTACAGATTGGGGTTGTTACAGGTTCCAGTGGTGGCGGTGCCAGGTTGGTCAAATCAAGAGACAAATGTGAAGATAATGACAGAAGTGTGGGGGACAAGGGTGAGAGCAAAAGCAAATAAAGAAGGAATAGTTGAGAATGAAGAAGTCAAGAGGTGTATAGAGGAGGTGATAGGAGGTGAGGAGAGAGGAGACGAAATAAGAAAGAATGCAAAGAAATTGAAGGAGTTGATAAGGGAAGCTATAAAGGAAGGTGGATCTTCTAACTTGAATCTTAAGGCTTTTGTGGAGGAGATTAGAGTTGGAGGGGGAGACTGCTCTTCTAGTGTGTAAATTAGTCCCTTTTTTTTTTCTGTTTTCTTTATAACATTTGGCCACAATTGGTTCTAAATATGAGAATTGTTTCAATTTCTAACACTGTTTTGTTGGACACATTTTTAAGTCAAGGCATCCCTAATTTTCTTTTTCTTGAATGAATCTTGGAAGAGTATATGAATATCATAAAATTCAAGCACAAAAATTACCGAAGTGAATATTTTGTTGGCATACAAATATAACAATTAGTTGATAAATACTAGTTGTATTCTGATTAAGCTTAAGGTCTATTTTGACAATTAGGAAAAAAAGGTAGCTTAATGGCTTATTGGTTTATTTGGTTTATATCATCTCTCTACTTTTTTGCACGTTTTTTTTTTTTTTTTATAAAAAAAAAGGCCCAAAAAATTGGTTTTTTTTCTTACTTCCCAAAATAGGTCTAAATCTATATGATTATTAAATAGTGCTTATTGAAATTATACTTTCTACAATGTTTCTCCACTTTACAATTGGCCATTTTTATTTAAATCAACCATGCTATTAGCTATTAATTGACCATTTTTTTTATTTTTTGGGGAAGTGATTCATCCTATTACCAAACATCAACACATCTTGATCATACCTTGCCAAAGAGCACTCCATGAATACTTGATCTTTTGAAGTAAGGAGTGGTCTTTGTATATTCTCAAACGATTTGGATTTACTCAAGTTGGCATCTAATTTGAGAAAGAAATTGGGTTTAATGGGTCTGTTTTGGGACTGATTTTTATAATCTGAATCGTTAACTTTTTAGGACTCGTTAAATATAATATTCATGCAACAATGGAAATGATCAAACATCGGTAAATTTATGTTTGAATCGCATTTGTCTTATAAAAATATAACGACAAATATAATTTGAAAAATAGCTATTTATTTTTTTCACTACAAATATGATTCAAATATATAGCTATTAATGTCTAATTATTTTAATTTTTTATATGAATATTCTACTCAATGAGTCCTAAAAAGTGAACAACTTAAATTATCGAACTCTTCTCCAAATTGGGCCCACTAAGCCCAAACTGTTTTCTCAAGTTAGATGACTAACTTGAGAAAATCCAAACCCGCTCTTAAAATATAGTCATGTAGTAAGGACAATTTAATTTTATAATTAATATTACAATTTAATTTGAGATCAATCGAAATCAAATCATGATATCATAATTATATTATAAATATATTAATAATTTTGCACAAATAAAATATAGCAATTAAAATTTAAAAAATACACACTTGTATTATCAATTTATTTTTAATTCAAGATTTAAAATTTTATTATGTTATGAATTTTTTAATAGGAAATGAGTTTTTAATAATGTAAGATAATAATAAATAATATATAGTTTTTATTAACATGTATTGTAAGGGCATATGTTAAGAAATGCATTAAATCAGTATTTGTATAGAAAGTAGTAAAAGCATGGCAAATTACACCAGTGGTCCTTACATTTGACCTCGTGTCATTTGGTCCCTACACTTTCAATTAGTTTAATTTTGATCCTTGATTTAAAATTTTGTGTGAATTTGGTCTAATTGATAATATTGTTAACGTTTTTTACAAAAAATTATCACTAAATTTATTAAGATTAACTCACTGAATTTGGTAAGTTCATAATTTTGTCCTTAAAAATATGACACATGACATTTATGTGCATATTTTTCATTAAAAAAATGGTACGAGTTATAATCAATTAGACCAAATTGAGACAAAATCATAAATTCATAGTCAAAATTGAGATAATTGAAATTATAGAGATCAAAATTATACAAGAACCAAAATATAAGAACTACCATCATAATTTGCTCTAAAAACTTGAAAAGCTATTAAAACTAAAGAATTGTTTTTACATGGAGACCAAAATACCATCTTTGTATTTTTCTCAAATTCACCCATTAATTAATGAGAAAAAAAAAATTGATGATAAATCCAATTTAGAGAGAGTCTAAGGCATTAGGTCTAGTGAATATTTTTTTATTGGTGAGAGGTCCATAGTTTGGTGAAAAGTTTTATAGGATATTTTGTTTCCAATTTTACCTCTTGATTTTTTTTTTTTTTTTTTATCTATTTGACTTTCATTGACTATCTGTTCAAGCTTTTTCTTATATGTTCAATTTTTTTCTCTATTTGTTCAAAAAGTTTCCTATTTGTTCAAAATTTTACCCTATTTCAAATTTGTACCCAATTTGTTTAATTTTTTAACCTTTTCAATTCAAATTTCCCTTATCTGTTTAAATATTTGTCCAAATAAAATTCTATCTATCCAATTTTTTATCTATCTATCCAAAATTTTTTTTTTTTTGTCTATTTGTTCAATTTGCCACCATATTTGAACAGATCTGTTTAAAACGAATCTGTTCTATCTATTCAAATTTTTATTATTTTCTTATATGTTCAAATCTCTCATCTCTCTCATATCCATTCAATTTTTTACCTATCTTTTCAAATATCTGTCCAAATTTTATTATCTATTCGATTTTTTTTTCCCGAATTCTATTTTTGATTTTTTATCTATTCAAATCTTGGTTATTGAAATACACAAGCCACTATCTATTCAAATTTTGTATAGAACTATTCTCTGTTCAAAAAACAAAAAAACTTCATCCACTATCTGTTTAACAACAACAACAAAAAATAGAGGCGTAGATCTTCTTCAGTTCAGGCACCAAAGGACAATTTTTTGAATCTAAGCGTTCTTCTTCACCACCTGAAATATATATCAAAAAGTATATAGTTCAATAGCCAAAACTTAAACCCAAACCCAAATCATTTGAACCATGTTAGAACATTACAAAACAACTAACACATATTCACGTCAATTACAGAAAAAGCCCAAACAATTGTTTGATGATAAATCTGAAAGAATCCAAAAGACAATGAAAATCATCTATAACAATGTCACGACCTAAACCTGCCCTTATGGGTTTAGCATCCTAACCGGCCAGTAATCCTGGGATTACCAAAGGCCTCTGAACAGATTAATACATAATGAGGGGCTGGAGAAGCAGATATATAAAACATACATAGTCTATTGAGCTGCGTAGACATACATAGGATGAAAATTAAAACTTAATTTACATAATTAAGACGTCATACCATAAATAATTGGGATTATCCCAGGATTACTGGCAGACAGACAGAACTCCAGGCGATCAATTCTAAGCCTGGTCACGCGTCTGGTCACTTACATACATAAATAATATAATGAGCTAGAGCCCAATGAATAATAACAGAGTAAAGGGATTTAAATGAGTGATATCCCATATCAGATTCGGAAAACAGATTCATATTTCTTTCAAGAACAAAAATAGATCCATACTTACATTCTTATTCAAATCAAATATCGAAATCAGAGTTCATGCTTAATCATACGTGATACATCCATTAGCGCTAACAAAACATATATAGAACAAATACAAAATAGATGGTGGTTACGAGTAACTAGTTCCATATAGGAACCTCTGAATCTGAGTAACAGATAACAGATATGCTGAGCTCCATGATAGAGCCTCCAGTATGGGTAACAGATAACAGATATACTAAGTTCCATGATGGAACCTCCAATATCGGGAAACAGCTAACATAGATGCTAAGGATGCGACGAATACTTGTCAGAAATTGGACAATCATTCATTGTACAGAACATAACATTTCAGAAAACATATCTTATTTCATCATACAAAAAATAAATAAAGTTGAACATAACTTTACTAAGTTATTACTCATTTAGATGGCTCCGATTACAGATCAGACAAATCAAACAACGAAGCAGTGAAAGCATGTGACCTACACAAACACATAATGGATACACATTGAAACGCACATTCTAAAAATACTTAACTTGTTTATTTTCTATCTCGGTGTGTTTCTACTCCTTATCCTCATTATTATGTCTTAATTAAGGCTTATGAATACCTAAGATGCAATGAGAATGCCAAAATATGTATTGTAACACTTAGTCAAATTTATGAAAATAGGGCCTTTGCTCGAGCACAACTTTGGTCACTCGAGCGGACTGCAAAATTCTGTAAAATTTCTGGGAGCTCTCGTTTTACGCTCGAGCACAACTTCTAGTTGCTCGAGCCATGGGTCAAAAATAGGTGTGGTCACTCGAGCGCAGGTTCCATCGCTCGAGCAGAGGCTCATGTTTGTAAAAGTACTGGGAGCATAAATTTTACACTCGAGCCAACTTTTGGTCGCTCGAGCGATGATGTAGAATTCTGGAATTTCCAAATTGATGTTCAAGATGCAAAACTCAATTTCAAAGCTTTAAAACACATCCTTTTGGGCCCAAAACTTAAGGAAACATATGTAAACTTGTAAAACATTTTGAATTCAAAATCATTTTGCAAAATCAAAGCCCACAAGCATGTTAATTGTGCAAAATTAAACTTGGAACTTAAAGAACATAACATGAAGATAACATGCATGAATTGTCTTGGCTTCAAAGCTTTCAAAGCATGATCAAATGAGGTGTTTAACTCAAAAACATGTTGAATTCTCCAAAGAAGGTTAAATTATGAACATTCATGTAGGGTTTCTTTGAAATTAACTTCAAAGCTTCATGAATTATGCATGCAATGCATGAATTGACCTTAATTATTGTTCTTAATCTCTAACTTTTCTTGAATTCAAGCATGAATAAGTCAAACACAAAGCTTAAAGATTGGATTTCATGCTTAAGGTTCTTAATTCCTTGAATCCTAGTGAGTTCTTGCTCAATTTCTCCAATTCCCCTTAATTCCCTAGCAAATTCCTTCCAAGCTCCAAGCTTTGGTCTCAAGCTCTCTCTCTCTCTCTCTCTCTCTCTCTCTCTCTCACACACACACACACACATTTTTGTTCTCAAGGATGTGAAAATGGGAGTATAATGCAATCTAGAAGCCTTTTATTGGCTTGGTTTAGTGTTGACTAATCAAGCTTCACTTAAGCTAATCAAATTGGCATTAATTATCCTAATTAATTCGTTCTGAATCAAATTTCAATTAATCCTACCATAAATTTCTAAAAATTCCAAATAACACATAATCAGAATCAATTTCGTAATCGAATGCCAATAAGGCCTTCAATTCGCATAATGAAACAGAAACATATATAGATCTTTCTACAACAGACAGATATAAATCAAATAATATATAACACATGCAATTAACGTAGTATTTCATTTTAATTACTTATTAGGCCTTCTTAATCAAAGATTATAAGCTAATCACAGGTCAGGGTTGTTACAAACAAAGGCATAAAAAAATGTATAGATCTGAAATCACAACTATACAAATCAACTATATCTTAAAAACAACAAAATCAACTAGCTTATATGTTTATACTAAAAGACATAATCACAAGTTAAAAATTGAATATATGTGTAAAGAGAGATTATTGAATTGAATTGGGGATTCAAATCCTAATGAGCTGGTTGGGATTAGAGTTGAAAGTTCTTTAAGAAATCAAAGAAGTATCTTTCGAATTAGGGGTCTGCTTTTGATAAGTGCTTTAACAAGGATCTCTGTTTAAATACCTCATTCTCACCAGAAAGGAGCACAAATGGAATCCAAATCAACTTGAGAGAGCTCGATGCCCAGTCGGCTAAGGTCGGAGATATCCTCTGGGAGCAAAACTAAGAACAAATGTTTGTTTGGAGCTTCGACTATGGTTGTTCTACTCTGACCCGATGAAGTCATTGTGAATTCTCACTACCGGTGATAAATTTTCAGGGTTTCGAGGTACGACGGCGGAGATGGCGCGAAAGATGATGGAGACGGGCAGTGATGAGGGACCATCACCGCGATCTCTGACATATCAAGATCACTTAGATCTGTCTCTCAGAGAGATAGATGAGAGAGAGAGAGAGAGAGAGAGAGAGAGAGAGAGAGAGAGAGAGAGAGAGGGATGACAACGGTTGAAGAGTGGTGATGGTGGTAGCATCTACGTAGTAGACGGCGAAGGAGGGCGACCGGAGTTCTGTTGGTGGAGAGAGAGCCTTACGCTATGTTTGGTTGGGGGATTTGGAAAGAGATTTGAAAATAGAAAGGGAAAAGGTGTGTGAAACTAGGTGAAATGTAAGTATATTTTATTCATATTTCACCTATCTTTTCCTTTTGTCTTTCCAAATCTCCCAACCAAACACAGTATTAGGGTTTGAAGAGGAAGTATGTGTGTACGTATGTATGTGTGTGTGTGTGTGTGAGTGTGTGTGTGTGTGTGTGTGTGTGAGATGTGATGGATTTGAGAATCTCATCACCGTATATGATATATGGGACTAGCTTCTCTCCAGTCCTAGATCTGACTAGAGGATACTGTTAGGCCCGTGGAGGCCCACTACGGGTCTCGTTTCGATAATTCGAATCGTTCAATGTGTAGAACCCGTCGAGTACTATATGTCTGTAAAAAATCACATTGATCGGATATCAATAGCTATTTCATTGGATCAGATTTCTGTAAACCATTTATTTTTTCACCATTCATTTTTTTTAATACAAACTGATTTGATCACGTAGCTATCGATATCCGATCAACGTGATTTTTTACAAATATATATTACTCGATGAGTTATGCACATTGCACGATTTGGATTACCGAAATGAGACCCATAATGGGTTCCCACAGGCCCAACAATACCCTCCATTCCGATTTGAGACTAAAGGGAAACCAGACTCATGATATATATATATATATGGAGGGTATTTTGGTCATTTTGTCTAAGTTTGTCCTTTTGGACAAAGTATTTTAACGGTTGAACCTTTGGCCAAACAAAATTGTGATTTGAATTTATGGCCCGAGTATCCTTAATTAATTTCCCTTCTATTATTTTATTTTCTTGCAATTATATATATATATATTTTTAAATTTGCAACACATAGTGATTATGTAATTCTAAATAAAGTATTTTTATTTATTTTTGTTTGAACAAGTATTTTTTATTTATTTGATTTATTATTTTTTTAAATCAATTGAAATGTATTTTTATTTTTTGGTCACAGGACACGTGGCCATCATCTGAAGCAGAAGGTTTCCACTATCTATATCATCCAATGACTAGAATTTGAAGGTCTTAATAGCTTCTAAAATAAAGACTTCTTATTGACCAAGCAAGGGACATTTATCATTCATCTAATAGCCCTACCATCCACCTAACAATTGAGATTGAAAAGAGGGTATAACAGCCCCTATCCTTTGGGAATGATCAATAATTTGCATGGAAGGAGGAAGCTGGTGGAACAGGTGTCAGCTCATGAGGCAGTCCAATACCCCACTATGCAGAAATCATGGAAACCATTTAGGAGGTGGTTGTTGATTTTCAGGAGGTTAGCCATGATTTTCAAGAGGACTTAGCTACTATAAATACATCATTTGAAGATGGAACAAACTCCAAACAATCAACCATTCAACACAACTTAGTACATAGCTCTGTACTATTTATCTCTAGTTTATCACTTAATTAGATTAGCAACGTAAAACATTTTGTCATAGTTTTAGTCTTAAATCATGACATCCGTGTCAAACTAGTTGTTTTTAGCCTTCATAGGCATTGTTTTGGAACTTAAATTATGCTTACATTTTATTTTGTAACTCAATTTTATATTTTCAAACTTGTATTTATATTTTTATACATTAAATTCAATAAATTTATGAAAGTATGTGTTCTAGTGTTCATCCCCTCTATTTACCTCTTTTTTTGATATTAAAAACTCCATGAAAATTTTAAGTGTTTTTAGTTTTTTTGAAATATGTAATTTGTGTCATTTTAATATCTAAAATTACACATTATCTTTAACATAGTTTAAATATTAAAAATCAAAATAATACAAAGCTCATATTTTAGAAACCAAAAAATATAAGGGCAAATTATATTAAATCCCCTCAAACTATCGACCATTTATACCTTACCCTATTAATGTTTTAAATCCAATAATTACCCCCTCAAACTATTTGAATTTGAACATTAAGTCCTTCTGTTAGTCATCTGTTAAATAGTTGGATTAAAAAATATCAAGTGTTTGCCCATGATGATTATGTTAAAATTTATGACCAAATTACCTTATTTTATCTTTTGTAAAAATTTAATATAATCATCACGTGCACAGCATTTGACAATTTTTTATCTAAATATCTAATAGATAACTAATAGAAGGATTTAATGTTCAAATTTAAATAATTTGAAAGGAATAATTGTTGAATTTAAAATATTATAAAAGTAAAATATAAATAGTCGATAATTTAAAGGAATTTAACATAATTTGTCCAAAATATAATTAACCCATTTGGATATGCAGTAAGGCACTTCATGACAACACATATTTGAGATGTGGACACCTCTAGTTCCCTCTCTTGTTTGCATACTGTACACCTTTAATTTAAATTAAATGAAGAGAAAATGAGAAATTTTGGGATTTGGGATGTGCTTCGATTTCCATGATGCAACTAATCATAATGAATAATGTTGTATATATTAATTAGTGAATTAATTAGTGTACTAATAGTTAATGTAATATAATTTCAGAAATTTTAAATATTTATAATTTGTATAATGAGTAGAGTCAATAAAAATATCATAATTCTAATTGATACACTAATTAATACACTAATTAATATATGTACCATCAAATCAAATTATAGACTATATTCAATTATTGACTCTACTCATTATATGAGTCCGCCATCTATAGACTATATTCAATTACGGGACAGGCTTTTCTCCTGGAAGTGGTTGGGGGGCTTTCGTAGCTCATTACAAATTCATATTAACAATTTAAATGGTTTAATATATAAAATTTGTTAAGTATTTTATTTTTAGAAAAAATTACATTGATTGAATACGAATAGTCACTTGATCAAATTATATTTATGTCAACAATAAGTATGTCTTAAAAATAGATTGTTAACACAATTGTGATATGATTAAATAATTATTTATATTCAATCAATATAATTTTTTATAGGGATAAAATATTCGATGAGCCTTACACAAATTGACAATTCGGATCATGGGTTTCGTGGTGGGCCCACAGAGGCCCAACATCACTCTTTAGTTATTTTTTCAATTGAAAAGAAGCCTCTTCCTTCTATTATTATTCAATAATTTCAAAACATATGATATACTGTAGGCCTCGTTTGGCATTTAGTTAAAATAGTTAAAAAATCAGAAGGTAAATTATCACATTACTCTCTATTTTTTTTGTATTTTTTATATATATATATTTATAAAAAAACCAATTAAAATAGTCAATTTCCAAACAAGACCTTAGTTTTATTTTTTATTTTTTTATCAATAGAAAAATTCATTAAGGTAAAGGAAACAACATTTACAAAAGAATTCATCCAACAAAAAAACTTACACCAAATAAAGTAAAAATATTACAAGCACAAAGGAGAAAAACTATGAAAATATTCACACAAACAGCTTGTGCTCATGTTCGTATTGCGAAATAGAGTCGATCATAAAAAATAGCAATAGAGCATGTTTGAGATAAATCATAAGTTACAACCACAGAGAGGGTAAGCTTTACAATCACCACTGATGGATTCTGAATTACACAATCAAACAACTAACAAAACAAAAATATAGAAACAGAAAAATATAAAACCTCAATCCCAAGCTGAGGCAGTAGAATGGTGGTGGCGGATCCGGCAGCCGAAGGCTAGAAAAGGCAAATCTCGATGCCCAGAAGTAGCAGATCTTAGTAAGGTAAATTACATTCACATTTCTTGACGTTTGAAAAAAAAAATACGTTACTCTTACACTTTTAACATAATTATATTTACTTTTCTTTTAGTATGATTAAAGCTATCGATACTAATGTCAATGATGAGTAGATACTAAAATGAATAAAGATAAATATGAATGTCCTAAGCTCTGCCAAATCTTCACTGTCTCGATCACTGACGAAATCAGTCTCGTTGTTCAGCACAATCAAGCCGTGGACAATCTCGTTGTTCATCGTTAGTGCTGTGAGATAGGGTTTGTTATTGTCTTGGTATATTATGTGTCACTGGTTGTATGTAGTAAAGGAATTGTCTAGTTCATGATTATGGTTATTTATTGATGAAAATCTTATTCCATATCTTTATAGATCTCTTTTACAAATATATATAAACATATGATCAATACACTCACATTCTAACTAACTCTCCACAGATAACGCTCTCATTCTAACTAACTCTCTCTACTGATATATGAGTAACAAACTTGTAACTACCTAACTAACTGATACAATTATTCATTGGAGCTATTATCCTTCATGAGCAATGACTATTATTTGTGACTGTTGTGCCTCTGTTTTTCTTCAACTGCCTGGACTGTCTTACTGATATATGAGCTGATTTACTGATATTCTCACCATCCCCATTCAAGCTGATAGGTTGAGACTACACCATGAGCTTGGATTTAAGAAAATGGAAACGAGGGGAAGCCAAAGGCTTAGTGAATAAATCTGCAAGTTGAAGCTCAGTGGGAACAAACCAAAGCTCAAGAAGCTTAGCAATAACACGCTCACGAACAAAATGACAGTCGATTTTGATGTATTTAAAACGAGAGTGAAAGACTGGATTCGTAGCTAAGGCCATGGCAGAAAGATAGTCATAATGAAGAGTGGGAACAGAAAAGGACACCCACAAATCCTTAAGTAGTTGTTGAAGCCAGCAAAGCTCTGTAGTTGTATGAGCTAAGGACCAATACTCAGCCTCAGTAGAGGAGCGAGACACAGTATTCTATTTCTTGGTAGACCATGATACCAAATTGGAACCAAGAAAAATGAAAAATCCAGAGGTAGAACGTCTATAAAAAAGATCACCGGCCCAATTGGAATCAGAAAAGACTTGAAAAACAAGAGGACCAGGGGAGAAAGTCAAGCTCTGTGAGACAAGGTACCCATGATGTATCGGAGCAACCGTTTGATAGCACAAAAATGAACATTGGTGGGAGTATGCATATATTGGCATGCTTGATTAACTGCCAAAGCCAAATCTGGACGAGTGACAGTAAGGTATTGAAGACCACCAACTAAACTTCTGTAAAAGAAAGGATTAGCAAAGGGAAAATGATTAGAATCGGAAGAAGAAGGTTTGAGAGAAAAAGGAGTGGAACAAAGCTTGCAGTCCATCATTCCAGCTTTGGACAGTAAGTTAGAAACATACTTATGTTGAGATAACAAATAGCCATTATCTGTAGGTTGAACCGAGATACCAAGGAAATATAACATGTCATCTAATTCCTTCATGGAAAAAGCTTGATGCATATGGTGAAGAAGTTGATCAAGAATAGCAGAATTACTTCCAGTAAGAAGAATATCATCTACATAGATGAGAAGAATAGTAATGTGAGAGGAAGTTTTTCTAACAAATAAAGATGAGTCGGAGTGGCTATTGAGAAACCCTAGAGAAAGAAGAAAGGAGGAGAAAGTAGAATACCAAGCTCAAGGGGCCTGCTTAAGACCATAAAGAGCTTTCTTCAATTTACAAACACGAGTGGGAGTAGCAGAACTGACAAATCCTGGAGGTTGAACTATGAAAACCTCCTCCTCGAGCTTTCCATGAAGAAAAGCATTTGAAATGTCAAGCTGTTTTAATGGCCATTGAAAATAAAGAACCAAGGAAAGTAAAATCCGAATAGTTGGTTGTTTGGCAACTAGACTAAATGTTTCGTGATAATCAATGCCCTGTTGTTGCAAATATCCTTTAGCCACTAACCTGGCTTTGTATATGGCAATACTACCATCAGAGTTCTTTCTAATGCGAAAGACCCATTTAAATCCAATGGTTGTTTTGCTTGGTGGAAGAGCGACAAGATCCCAAGTACATTGATGTTGAAGAGCATTAAATAGCACTGACCCAGATAGAAGAAGAGAGAGCTTCCTTGACAGTGGAAGGTTCAGTAGTAAGCAATGATGTAGCAGAGAGGCAAACAGCTGGCTGAGCTTTGAATCTAGTCACCATATGATAGACATTAGGAAAAGGATTAGTAAGAGGAGAGACCGAAGAAGAAGGTAAAACAGAAGGTGAGGCCATGGGTAGGTCAATATAGAGATAAGAAATTGGAATAGGAGAAGTAGTAATAGGTACAGAAGAAGAAGAAAGCTGTAAAGTAGGAGAATGGAACTGAGAAGAAGAAGAAGAAGAAGTTGACTGGGCAGAAGAAGTGGAAGAAGAAAAGCCCCAAAAGAAAGCAGTAAGACAAGTGGAGGAGTATGGAATAGAGGTACAAGGAATGGTGAAGAAAGGAAAACATGATTCATTAAACAACACACATCTAGAGATATGAACCTTACCTGTAAGAGGGTCAAGACATCTATATCCTTTCATAGAAGGATGATAACCAAGAAACACATAAGGAGTAGACTTAGCTTGAAGCTTGTGGTGAGTGTAAGGTTTAAGCCAAGGAAAGCATTGGCAACCAAAAACCTTAAAGGAAGAATAGTCTGGAACATGATGAAATAAGACTTCATAAGGAGAAAGGTGATGAAGAGGGACGCTAGGCTGTCTATTTATGAGAAACACTGAAGTGGCAATAGCATCAAACCACAAGGAAAGAGGGGGATTAGGTTGATGAATGAGAGTAATAGTAGTTTCTGAGGTATTTGACAATTTGAATGGCAACCTGTGTATTTTAGCAACAACACAAGGTGTACAATGGGGAACTTTATTACAAGAATCAGTAGAACAAAGAAATTGATCATGCTGAAACTTGGAAAGATATCTAGTAAGATGCTGAAACTTTAAAGGAGATGGATGCCCCAATCGTTGATGCCATGTAAGTGCAGTGACAGACGGAGAAATAGGAGTGTGAAAAGCATGAGGTGAAGAAGTAGCAACAGGCTAAGAAAATTGGTAAAGTCCACTCACATTAGAGCCTTTATGAAGAATTTTGTTCGTAATTTTGTCCTGGATAAAAAATGATATTGCATAAAAAACAACAACACAATTATGGTCCCTAGTTAACTGTTGAATAGACAAAAGGTTAGAGGAGATGGACGGCACATGTAAGAGGTGAGGAAGAGAGAAAGAGTAGGTAGGAGTAGGTAAAAGGCTAGTATCAATATGATGAATCGGCAAGGATGAGCCATTCCCAACTGTGACATGATCTGAGCCATGGTATGGTTGAGAAATGTGAAGATTAGAGAAGTCATTTGTGATATGATTTGTTGCAGCTGAATCAAGGTACCAAGAGACAGTCGAGGCTGAGGTTGAGGAAGACTGTTCATTCTGAGCAAATGTAGTAGCATACGCTTCAGAGCATCCACAATGGATGAGTTAAAATTGTTTGTTAAAGTGTGTTATATGACAAAAAGTGATAAAAGTGGGGCCAAAAAATGTGTGTTAAGGTGTGTTAAGAGTTTGTTAATTTTAGAGAGTGAGTGGTGGTGCAATGGATATGTTAAAGTGTGTGTTAAATATATATATATATATAAAATAAAATAACCAAACACCTCTCTCCCTCTCTCACTCATGCTACCCAATTCTGCAAATGTCAAACACACCCAACTCCTACTGAAGAACACTCCCAAACACCTATTCCTCTCTCTCTCTCTCTCTCTGTAATAACCCACATTCATGTCTTAGTCATGTTCATGTGCATTTTCATGATTTTGTCTTGTTAAGCTTGCATTTGTAGACTTTGACTTGTTTTTCCTAAGTAAAGGTTCCTGCCTTGTTTTGTGCTTATGTGATTTGCCTAAGTGTTGTATGCATGCTTTGTTCCTTCCTTGCTATCTCAAGCCTAAGTCATGTCAAGCCTAAGTCATGTCAAGCCTAGGTCATGCCAAGCCTAGGTCATGTCAAGCCTAGGTCATGTCAAGCCTAAGTCATGTCAAGCCTAGGTCATGTCAAGCCTAGGTCATGTCAAGCCGAGGTCATCTTAAGCCTAGGACCATCCTAGAACCACTTTGGTTGACCTCCACCATCACCTAGGCATATTGGCCGAGATGTCATCATCTAGGCCGAGGTGTGCATCACCTAGGCCAAGATATGCATCATCTAGGCCGAGATGTTATCATCTAGGCATCCTAGATCCTTAGTCCTTGTACCTAGTGATCTTGTTCTGGGAGTGGAATGACCTAGACCGAGGTGTGGCACATCTAGGCCGAGGTGTGGCACAGCTTGGCCAAGTGTTATCCTTCCTAACCGAGGTCATTGAGACCTTAGTTGCCGAAGCCTATGTCCTTAGCCGAGATCATTACTTGCCGGAGTGCCTTGTCGTCTAGCTTGTTGAGTACGCTTTGTCATAGTCATGTCTTGTCAATCAGTCACCTTTTTTAGGAGAACCAACCAGTCGTTGCCACGTGTCCGAGCAGAGTGTTAAGTCAGCCGGTAGAGAGAGATACCTATCATTTGTTATACCCTTGTTTTTGAAGAGGAGAGAGAAGCTCTAGGAAGAGGAAGAGGAGTTCTAGAGAGAGGTAGATTTCCAAGCTTGATTCCTAGAGATCGAACCGTTAGATCCGTGTTCTAAGGTTAGATTCTTGATCTGCTCATGTTGTTCCTTATGATCATGTTATTGCATTGCATGATTGAATACGATTTGTAAGCCATGCATTGATTCAAAGTTCGGTTTTAGAAAGAGAAAGTGGTATTCATGTGTTCTTCAAGAAAAGTCATGTTTTGATCCAAGAGTTTGCACCAAGGTCCATGTTTTCATGTTTGTTTTCATATGATCTTCAAGTATGGGTACCAAGGTCCATGTTTTCGAACTCATAGCATGAAATCCCAGATTTTGTAATAACAAGTTATGATTTTAGCATTCATGTTCTTCATGTTCTTCATGTTCATGTTCTTCATGTTCTTCAAGGAGGAAACCCAGATTTCCAGACTTCTTTTCCCTAGGTGTGATCACCGAGACCACTCTTGCCTAGATCACACACCTAGGCCAAGCATCGTATCTCACCTTGGCCTACCTTGCATGATCACTTGAACCTTAATCTATCTTGCATGCACACCTCGGCAGGCAGCTGCACCCCGAAGCCTAGGTAACCACACCTCGGCCAAGAGGTGTGAGACCTCGGCCAAGACCTCCTGAGTTCACTCAGCTAGGTCATTCCCAGCATGTTTTGCCTAGGTCATTTCTAGCATGTTTTGCCTAGGTCATTCCCAGCATGTTTTGCCTAGGTCATTCCCAGCATGTTTTGCCTAGGTCATTTCCAGCATGTTTTGCCTAGGTCATTCCCAGCATGTTTTGCCTAGGTCATTTCCAGCATGTTTTGCCTAGGTCATTTCCAGCATGTTTTGCCTAGGTCATTCCCAGCATGTTTTGCCTAAGTCATTTCCAGCATGTTTTGCCTAGGTCATTTCTAACATGTTTTCCCTAGATGTTTCCAGCATGTTTTCCCTAGATCATTTGCATGCATGTGAAGCTTGTTTTTAAGAGTGCATTCAATAGACTTTGCCATGTGTTTGTAGGACTTGAACCTTTGCTTTGATCCCGACGTCCCAAGAACTATGTGAGTGGTATTTTTAATAAAGCTATGTTATACGTTTTGATAAAGGCTTTGCTTTGCTTTGTTTTCAAAGTATTTGTTAAGTATGAATGATTACCCTTATTTTATGTATCAAGTATAAGCTTTGTTTTGGATGACATTCTTGGAACCGTCCTTTCGTGTTAGGGGACGTTAAGCCTAAGTAACACCGTCCTTTCGGGTTAGGGGATGTTAAGCCCAAGTAACATAGTCCTTCCGTGCTAGGGGACTTTAAGCCCAAGTAGCATAGTCCTTCCGTGCTAGGGGACTTTAAGCCCAGGTAGCACCGTCCTTTCGTGCTAGGGGACGTTAAGCCCAAGTAGCACCCTTGTTAAGATATCGGCCACCGACGGACTATGAACGGGTGTGCTCGATGCCGAGGTTATGCTTTTGTTTTGCCCGGAATGTCATCACCCCAAGTACATGTTTAGATACAAGATATGCCAAGTACATGTTTTGAACAAACTATGATATATGTATTGTTTTGACAAGACCTCGGGAATCATTCATTAAACCCTTTATTACTTGTACCATTCACTGAGTATCCAAGCTCACCCTCTCTATATGTATGTAGGTAACAAGCAAGAAGTCGGCCACGCCGAGATGTGTGTGTTTTGCAAGATGTTTTGGATTCATGTTATGTCAGCAATCTTGAAGATTATGCTTCTTAGTTGCATTTCATGTATTTTGTAAATGTCGGCTTGAGAAGCCTTTTTATCAAGATGTAATATGTACCTTATTTTATTTGTAGTCAAGTTGTAAGACTTTAATTAAGATGTATGCCATTTCATTTGACATATGCACAGCTCTTATGGACTAGTTAGATTTACATATATTGCTTCCGCACATGTAAGCCCCATATATTATACTCTGATTGTGTGTGAACTTTGAAAGTTGGCCTTCGGTAATCTCGGATTACTGGCCATCACGGCACCATTCTACTAGGGGCGGTTTGGGGTCGTGACACACTCTCTCTCTCTCTCTCTCTCTCTCTCTCATGCTACCTAGCTTCTCCAAATGTCCCTTTCTTCCTCCATTGTCACTATTCTCGCTTACTGGTTCAACTGTTTCCACTTCAAATTCCCATGAAATCGAGTTCAAAAAAAAAAAAAAATCCCATGAAATCACCAATTCCTCTTCCTATCCCTGAATTTCAATCTCTTCCAAAAACTCTTCGACTTTCCCTCCTCCTTCGTCGACGATCAAACCCACTGTCATTATCTCCACCATAATTCTTTACCAGATCTAATCGATGCTTCTTGAATCTTCAAATCATTGACCTCGGGATGAAGTTTCAATGCATCATTCGAAACCAAATTTAGGCCCAGTCCGACCGTCCGGTCGGACGACCTCGCTCAATGTCCCTCTCTTTCTCTTTCCTCCCTCTTGCTGGCTAGAAGCCTCGCTGCAGTTAACAAACAAATTAACAACTGACACTAATAACTGTAGACTGCCCGGAACTTCGCTCCGCGCGCGAGGGCGCGAATTGTTGTTCTTAGCTACTACAATTCGGACTCATGTCACGGTTCTGAATCTAATCTCATAAAGTGCAATGTAAGACTGATAAATCACCAAAGAGTCCAAATTCGGAAAATCGTTTTGGAAAATTGATTTTAATCAAAAAGCGCCAAACATGGACTGCTTTGCCAGATTTCAAAGTCGCCACCTAAATATTTTGTTTTGGGAAAATTTAGGAAACCTTGACTCGTGCCTAAGGCCACGTGTCCGTCATCACCAAAGTTGCCTCGGCTTGGGAACTTGGGTACGAGAGGGGAAGGTCATGCAATCAGCACCCCCACTCGCCCGATCAAAGATCGACCTTTACTAACATGATATGTTGTTTTTGAAAACACATGTGTTCTTATTCCGGTTATTAATCTAGAATTACTATGTGATGCGCACAGCATACAAATATAGACTAAATTGCCTAAATTGGAACAAAACATCTCATGTTCGTTTGTTTGAAAAATAGTTTGGAAGTGCTACTCGCAAGTAGGCTAAGTCGTGGATTTGCCACCCTCAAGTGGGCTTAGAAAACATGGTGATTTGCCACAATCAAGTGGGCTTCAAACTCGCATTTTGATGAATTGTTTCAATTCAAGCAATCCAACCTTCATCCACAGGCATTCATGTAGTTAATCAATTAAGCAATTAGCCTCATGGTAAGCATGCTATCATGGTAGTACTCACACTCATGCAAGGATGCTAAAGCATAAAAGCTTACCTAGTACTCCGAGCCAAAACAAAAGCTAGTTAGTAATCAATACATGATTCTAGCTATGTTATAATGCCTAATGCAACGCATGCAAAATGCATCTAAAGATAGGCTCGGCTATTCTAAGATGTCATGTGAATGCAACTTGATAACATGTATTCAAATTGGTATTGAGATACAATGCAGTTTGTATGATACGTCGAGCCCGGTGTATGCATGACAGATGAATGGATGTACACATGCAAGTATAAGGATGCTAATTGAAACATGCCCTAAAGCTAACCATCGAAAGTGGTTAAGTAAAAGGGATAAAGAAATGGGGGTTGGAAGACATGCATCACACACACGCACACTTATTACAACAATGTGCCCTCCCGACGGAGGGTCCGAATAATAAGCTAACTAGTTAATCTAAGCTAATTAAACTAATTATTACAAAACAAAACTAATAACTAGCTACAACTAATTATTACAAAACAAGCTAATTAGCTAAGTGCATTAACTATTTAAACATTACAGCATAAATCAATTAGCTAAACACGTTAACTAATTAAGTACAAAATCAAAGTATAAGCTAGCTAAGCAAAGTAGTAAAAAGAAGCCTCGGGGCGAGAAGTACATGCATGCTCAGTCGCTTCGTTTGGAAATCCATTGCGATGCCCCAACTTGCCTCTGTTTGCATTTGATCTCAGAACACTGCACAAGTTCTAGATAGCTTCTACTCCATCATGAGAACTTCCAGGAAGGCTGCCGACCACTTATTGGTGGTGTAGACCACCTGTAGACCACTTACATTTGCTGCAGACCAGAAAATGCTGCACAACTCCATTTTGCTGCAACAGAGAACAAGAAGGGGCACGGCAGTGTATTTGTAAGATATGTGTGCACAACCACCATCCCTATCATTTCCTAAGCTCAAGGGAGTGCGGTTTTCGACTCTCTGGCCACCAACCGAGCATTGCAATGCACGATGGCCGAGAAGCCAAGATTGCACAATTCAATGTTAATGAATGCACAAATAACACATAAAGGCCTTAAACTTTATCATGTATGATCAAGAGTGTCGGCGACCGAGAAATGAGGCATGTTTAATCACTTCAAGTATGAAACGTCCCTTGTTTCTCGTGTTTGGACTAACACCCTATCCAAACACAATGCAATGCAACAACATGCCAAACACAATGCAATGCAATGCAACATAAGCATGTCAAAACAAAGTCCTTAAGCATTGAGGCACACAACACTAAGGCTATACAATGCAATGCACAATGGACTAAACCAACCCCAAATAGACTTCATGCATGCCAAGACAATGGCCAAAACACTCTTAAAAGATGGCGTGAAAGGCTAGAAAAAGCATGCTCATGCATTGGCTCACCAACTAAGCATAAGAGCACAACTCTCAAAAGTGCTCAAGGAGTGACTAATATAAGAGTGTAGCCACACTATATGCACTGAAATCATGTATAAAATGATACCAAATCATCCAAACAACAAAAGCATAGCATGCTAGGAGGCCTAAGGCACAAAGCTACCAAGGAGGACTACACAATAGGCATGCATTACATGGCACAAATGATTGAACCAACCATGGACAGAGCTCAATTAGGTCAAAACAAAGACCAAAACATGCTGAGATAGAAGCTCGAAAGCCTAGGCATGCATGCATACAAGCTAGACCACAAACAAGGCAATAATGCATGACCCTTAAAGGCACTCAAAGGGTGAAAGAAATGGGAACATGGCAATGCTCTATGCTCTGAAATAACATGTTAAAGGATGCCAAATCATGTACGTGTCACAAATGAAGCATGCTATGGTGCTCAAAAACTCAAGGCTAGCAAGGCCAATTGCACTACAGCTATGCAATACAAGAACCATATGGCCGAGACAACCCAAAAAAGTCCTAGAGCATGTCAAATCAAGGCTAAAACATGCACGGGGTGTAGCCAAAAAAAACTAGCATGGTAAGCCAAAAACATCAAGAAAGATAGGCCAATGGAGCATGATTACACTACACCTATCAAAACCATGCATGGGGTGACTTCACCAACAAAAATCAGAGTTGTATCATGGCAAAATAACACCAAAAACACACTAAAATGATAGCTCAAAATCTTAGGCAAGAAGGCATACACATTGGCTCATATTCAAGGCATAAAGCACAAACACTCCAAAGCATGAAAGAGTGAAAGATGTGAGGGCATGACTGTGAAACATGCTCTAAAATCACATATCAAATGATGCTAAATCATGCAAATAGCTCAAGTAATGCATGCTAGTGGACTCAAAACTCAAGACTAGTTAAAGCATTTGCATTATGGCTATACAAAGCAAGGCATGCATGACTAAAAAAAACTTAAAACAGAGCTTAAGCATGTTAAATAATGGCTAAAAATGTGCTGGAGTAGAGCCAAAACATGCTAGAATTATAGGCTAAAATAGCAAGCATACAAAGCTAGTGAGCAAGATTTACACTACAAGTGTATAAAGCATGCAAGAGGTGAGTCCACCAATCAAAATCAGAGTTATAACATGCCAAAATAACACCAAAAACATGCTTGAACTAAGCTAATTCAAACCACAAGAGGATGCTACTTTGTAAGGCTAACAAGGCTAGTGAGCAAGATTGCACTACAAGTGCAAGAAGCATGCAAGAGGTGACCAAGATGACCAAAAATAGAGTTATGGTAGGTCCTAAAAGTCACAAAAATGAGCCTAAACAAAGCCACACAGAAGTAAAAACACATGCCCATTTGGTTGGCCATCAACACATGCAAACAAGAGAAAAGGAAGGGGGACAACCCCCTCCTATTTGGGGCCTCAAAATCACATTTTCACCACTAAAATTCCTCTAGAATTTAGTGGTTTAAAGGCCCAAAAAATTTGGTTTGAAAGATTGTGAAAGATGGCTCAAAAGGCTTTACAAGCCAATGAGCGAAAGGGAGGAAACACCCCCTAGCCAAACAAGGCTTAAACCACCACTTTGAGGACTGAAAAACAGATTTTTTTTTTTCAGTTCAAAACCAAGCCAAAAATAGTTTGAAAGGGTGGCAAAACAAGCATGCAAAGTTGGCCAAGATAGTGTACAAAAATGAGCTTAAAAAAATAGAGATACTTACCTTGAAGCACAACTGCAAAATAGCCAAAATTCTAAGCTAAAACCAACTTCTAGGACTCAAAGGAGGCTCCAAGGAATCTCAGCCCAATGGTGAACAAGTTTGATTAAGGATGCCTAGGCAGAGGAGAGGTATATCTCCAAGTATATCTCTTGTATGCACACAAGGTCAAAAGGGAGAACCAACTAGAGAGACAAGCTGAAATTTGGCTCTGGAATTTCTAGAGAGAGAGAAATTTTTTAGAGAGAGAGGCTCCCAAAATTGCTTCAATGTTCTTCCCTTTTGCAAACTGAGTGAAATGCCTCATATATAGCAATATACAAGAGTTGGTTCAAAATATCTGTCTATGAAACACCTGGAGGTTGTGGAAGACAGTTTGAGGGAAAATATCTTCAAAGAATCTGAGTTTGGGACCTGCACACCACTTTTCTGGTCGACCGACCACCTTTTTGGGTCTAACTTGGGTGGATACTTTTCTGGTCGGCAGCCCATTTTTCTGGTCGGTAGGAAAATTCTATTTTCCAAGTTCAATTTCAAATTAGCATAACTCCTTCATCTGGACTTCTTTTCAGGTCATTCTTGTGTCCAACTTGAAGCCCCGAAAGTAATCTTTCCAATGGTGGTAGACTTGCATCAAAATTCCAATTGTGAAAAAAGTTATGCCTATTTTGGTGAAGCCGCTCAGTTTGGATCCTTCCTGAATTCATGCCGAACTTCTCCCAAACTAGTTTTCTTCTCTCCTTTCCTCTTTTCTTCAACTCCGAACCCCTAAACAAGATGTTTTGAAAGATTTTTCAATGATTTCATCTCTCTTTCATTCATTTCCACTTTGTCCTCGCTCAGTTTATCGAAAAGCACAACATTTAACAAAATGCGAGCCTCGGAACATCGTAGGAACTTTATTTCAAAAAGTATTTTGAAAGAGAGGGTTTTAAGGTCTAAAAACCATTCAAAATAGCTTTGGTCCAAAATGTGGTGTAAGGTTGGGATTTGACCCTCCTCTTGTCAAAGAAACCGAACCTTTACATTGTATAGCCTGCATCACCAAGTAAACCATCAGTAGCGCCCAAGTCTTAAGGGCGGTCAAAAATGGGGTGTCTACAATAACTGACACTAACATATCCCTTAACAACTTCATTGGAGCATCATTTGAGCCATTCAGTAGCTAAAATATTAGCAGCTGACACTAAAACGTCCCTTAACAGCTCCATTGTGGATGCTCTTAAGAACCAATTGATTCCCTTGAGCCTGAAAAGTAGAAGGCAGAGGCTGAAAAGATTGATCCATTATATGCCAATAGTCAAAAGCAATGTGGTCCATCTTACCACAAATCTGACAACCAACAGAACCAAAACCAGTTGGATGAAAATTTGGTCTTCCTTGATTGTTCTGATTGTAAAATCGATTTCCATCCCTATTGGAATTACCATTATAGGACCGACCTCTGCCCCTAAAATTACCTTTGCATCGTGAATAACTTCCTCTATAAGCATTGAAAGATTGAGTACCATAACCAAATGAAGAGTTAGGACTTGAACCTTTTGAAACAGAATATGCAACTGTGAGATTATGATCATCAGACTGTTTAATTTTCCTTTCAATATGAATTGCTTCAAAACTCAACAATGAACACAGATCATCCAGGGAAAGAGAGTTAGATCGTATGCAAATAGTTATTTTAAGGCATCATATTCATCAAGAAGGCCGTTGAGAATGATTAACATCATATCTTCATTAGAAATGTTTGCAGAAGCTAAGGACAATTGATCAAAAATTTGTTTGAATTGAGCAAGATAATCTTCCATGGAGAGAGATTTCTCGGTTATTGCGTGCAACTTAGTCTTCAATTGATGAATATGTGATCGTGATAATGAAGTAAATTGTTTTTCTAAGGCTTGCCAAACTTGACAACAGTGAGTATAATGAAGAACGGATGAATAAACTGTGGAGATAGAGTTGCAATTAAACAACTCAAAAGATGAGCATCTATTACCTCCCATTTGGTAAATTCTGGATTCAGAATTCGTTGTGTTCCAGTGAAATCTATGATTTCTTGAGGAGGACATGCAATTGAGCCAATGACATAAACAAGAAGATTTTTGGCCCAAAGAATGTTCTGAATTTGGTTTCACCATATGAAAAAATTATTGAAATCAAGCTTAACTGTAACCAAGGAACCAAGGTTTGATATTAGTAAATTGAGATTTGGAGGAATAACTGATAAAGATGTATCAGCCATTGCAGGACCTTTGCTCGGTAGAGCTAGAGAAGCTTGATACCATGATGAAAATCTTATTCCATATCTTCACGAATCTCTTTTACAGATATATACACACATGATCAATACACTCACATTCTAACTAACTCTCCATAGATCACACTCTCATTCTAACTAACTCTCTCTACTGATATATGAGTAACAAACTTATAACTGCCTAACTAACTGATACAGTTATTCATTGGAGCTGTTATCCTTCCTAAGCAGTGACTATCATTTGTGACTATTGTGCCTTTATTTTTCTTCAACTGCCTAAACTGTCTTACTGATATATGAGTTGATTTACTGATATTCTCATCATTTATTTAATGGTCATGTGTTGATGTTGAAATTTCGGTGCTCTTTTGTTTATTGTTAGTTGTGGGTGCCTATGCATTGTTGACTTGGTTTTTATTTCACTATTTGATTTGGGATTTTGAACTAAGTTGTCTTGCACTGGGTTATTTCACCAAAAACTTTATGCACATTACATATTTGATTAATTGATTCAAAGAATTAATTTTCTCAACACAAGCTATCTTTGATTTGTGAGGTGGTGATCTGGTAAATGTTATGAAGGCTAAGGAGTAAGGAGGGAATAATGGCTGGCTATTGTATTATATATAAGGGTGATTCTACTTACACCACTCTTTTACCTCCTTACACCCTCCATATGAGATTGTTTTTTTCTTCCAATTTTATCCATGTGTGAAATTACTTAAAAGAACAAAACACTAAAATTAAATATATTTGATTATCTCCTTACACCCCTTAATCTTCAATCCCTACTTTCTTTTTCCTTTCTCAACTTTTCTTTTCTCTTACACATCTCTTTTGAAAATGTGATAATTATAATGTTTTGATCATTAAAAAAAGTAATGGATGAAGAAACAATGGTGAAAATTTATCATAAAAGTGAAATGGTGAGTTTTTTTTATTAGTTTGGTAGGTTTTTGTTTCGATTTTCTGGGTTGGTCTGCGACTTTTGTTCGGTATTTCGAAATCGAACAAAATAACATAATCCAGGCATCACAATGCTGAACAAAAAATATAAGTCTGGTATCAAATTGCCAAATAAAAGATACATTTCCGGTAATATAAAGCTGAATTTTTTAAATTTGTTCGGCTACTCATTGCCATGTATTTTCAGTATAATTTTTTTTTTTTTTTTTTTTTTTGCTTGGAAGGATTATACTTATACTTATTGCAACAACGCAAGCACTGCATTATTAGTGACTCCAGTCATGAATTCATTACAGACGAGGTTCATTACAGACCAGTTCATAAGCAAGTGCAACAGAAGAAGACAAAAAAAGATAATGTATGTAATTACAAAAAACTTGTAACTATGTACAAAATGTATTTTAATAGTTTTTCAGCCTCATTTTAATTATTTCATATATCCATTACTGTATATTTGTGATGTAGGTTTGTATGACGTAGTCAACAAATCATATCTCTTATTTCAAACAATTTCCGGAGAAATTAAGACCATATATCTGTCACATTAAAGATGTACAAGCAGATGGCAATTGTGGTTTCAGGGCAATAGCTGGATTGATTGGTTTAGGTGAAGATGATTGGCAACAAGTTAGGCGCAACTTGTTGACTGAGTTGCATTCGAATGTAGTGCACTACGTGCAACTATTTGGTTTACAAGAAAGCATTGATGAACTTAACTCTATCTTATCCTACTTCAAACCTAGCCCTAGATTTAATCATTGAATGACTATGCCCGACAAAAGGTTAGACAAAACAATTTATTCTGGCGTTATAGCACTGAAGTTTTGTAAATTGTTTCACATTGTGTGACCGAATAGGCACTTCAATGTGGACTCTACTGGTTTTCTTGGGAAGTAACTGAAATTATCCAATTAAACGGTAACATAATGCTGAGAAACAAATTTTATCCGGTAATATGGAACTAGAGTAATTCAAATTGTTTAACATTGTATTACCGAACAGGCCCAACACAAAAGTATGGGTGTAAAGAGATGGGTTTTGAAGAGTTTTTTTATCATAGGGTTTGTTTTGGTAATATATTAGGTGTAATGAGAATTCAATTTTTTTTAAGTGGTATAATGAGATGGAGGGTATAAGGAGGTAAAAGAGTGGTGTAAGTAGAATCACCCTGTATATAAAGAGAAAGAAAATACAATAAGAGGATGGAAATAAAGAAGGGGTAAAATTATATTTATAAAACATTAACAGCTGACATCAACAAAAAAAAAAAAAAATTTGTTGGTTGACTTAACGGTCAACAAACATAGGAGTAATTTGTAATGTGACTTTAAACCTCAAGGACGAATTGTAATTTTCAAAACGTGATGATGAAATCTATATTAAGTATAAACCTCAGGGTGTTAATGCAACTTACCCATAATTATATTGTAATATATTCTATGTTCTTATTTTATAGTATTTTGGGATTATCCTTATTACTATCTCTCATAGGCTTGTTTGATTTGTATCTTAAGATATAATTTTTGAGAAATTTTTTAAAATTTTGTTTGATTCAAATTTTTTGAATTTCTTTTTTTCAAAATCACTTTCTCTCTCCTACACATCAATCAATTATTCTTTCTTTCTTATATCCTTTTCTCAATCATTTTTTCTCTTACATATATCTACTCAATTATAACAAAATATCAA